>BQNB010047217.1:0-43252 GCA_026074375.1 Tanacetum coccineum | reverse complement strand
GAAGCTTATTAAAAACCTAAAATCTTTAAGAAAATCCTCTTTAAACTTCTCTTATAGTTCGTTCTAGTGGACGAGCCGTACTTCCCATGAGTCCATAGCGTTCATTTTTAACCACTCATAATAAAACTTTAATTTTGAAAACTCATTATGAACTATAAATAGTCCATAATAAATTTGATTTCATAATAATTAATCATGTTTATATTTATTTTCGAAAAACCCTTTTATTTTCTCACAAGTCCAATACTTAAAATAAAACAATATAAACATAAAACTAATTCACATAACAATTATTCAAATAACAACACTTAACAATTAAGTCATGCAAATATCAATTATGATCCTTATTATCTAATAATTAAAACATGTATATATTCATATAAGGCTACATCATCTAATTATTCTGGCCACATCCATTGATATAATCGATTGCGTAAGCCATATAAAAATATATACTACATAGCACATAAAATTTAAGCAACTTTTAGGCCCTATTAAGACATAGCTAAGGTCTTCCCTAGCTTTTAAAGTCGTGGATCTTACCAAATCAAATTTAATGTCTATGTTTTAATTCTTGATCATCATATTTGCATAAAAACAATTACCAATTAACAAGATTTATATCACATATCCCTCCATGATAAATTGCATGTATTTATCATAGACGTCGAATTAACAATTAATTTATGAACGTAAAACCGATCAATTAACAATTAAACATATCAAGTTTTAACCTTATAAAATTTCATACAACCTAGAATTCGTCTAATTAATTTTATAACCAATAAAGATTGATACTTTATACATAAAGATCGAATCTTTATGCATAAAAACGCCCAAAGGGCTTAAAAAACTAATCAAGAACCCTAATTTTTGTCAAATTTTATTACTTGTAACTACAAATTCTACACGATGACTTGTGATGCCACTGTTGGATTTTTACAACTATTTAACCATTAAATATATCACGAGTATGCAGCGGAATAAACAAACATGTATAGAATAACATAGTTAACAAGGGATCAAGAACGCGTACCTTTTAGCAATTAACGAATACACCGTCTTGAATATACGCGTATGTATAATAAAAAATACAACGCGAAAACCTCCCAAGTTACCTAAATAGATAACCTCTATGGTATGCACACACTACACGTCACTGAGATACGCTAAGATGCTAGTCCTTCCTTTACGAATAAAACAACCGAACACTATGTTCTTGTTTTGGTTCTTGACAAAGGACGATCGAAACCCACCGAAAGGAAATCATTACCGATCGCACTTAAAGTAAAAGAATCATATGTTGCAATTAATATTGCATGCATAAAACCACTAGCATGTACATATGACAATCATCATCATACATACTATATTCTTTTCTTTTTGTCAAATTTGTCGAATAACAAAGCCCTTATAAGAGATATAATAAACAATCGCACAAAGAATGGAAAAGATTCTTTTTCCTTCACCATGCTTCTACCAATGTATATTGTGTTGTAGGATATTTAAAAGGGTTATAAGATGTGTCGACAGATTTATTAATTTAAGGGGGTTTATATAGTCTCCAAACTTGTTCTCTAATTTAGACTAGAGCACCTCCTTAAGTTTCATAAATCGACACTCTCCTCCCTTTAATTCCTTTAATTCGACCGGTCACAACCAACACCCTACGGGTTTGATTTTTGTACTAACAAGTCCTTCACTTATTAATGTCTATTAATTAATTATAACATCTAACGTTTATAATTAACGACCGTTTAATTATTTCACGAAACATATTAATATAATTAATATACAATAAATATATTAATTACATTAATAAACGTATCCTCTATGTAAACGCGTGTTCCCCCATAGGCTCACATATTTTCTTCCGTATATTTATTTATGATATCGACATATCCCAACAATATGTAGTTGTTAGTCAATATTAGTTTCCAAGTCTAGTTAGGATTAATTAGTATGTTTCCTTTTATTAGCATGTTTCCATATAGTTGTTTAGGAATATTTGTTTGAGTGGGCTGGAACCAAAGCCCAGTCCTAGTTGGTGTAGACTGGGGATCCAACCCCCTCACCCTATAAAAGGAGGTGGGGGGTGATGCTCAAAACACACACGCATCTTCTATTCTTTCCTGTAACCGATCGAGGTTTTGTGGTAATACAATATAATCGTTCGGTTATACTTTGTGGTGTTTCGTTCTTCTTGTTTATTCGTTCTTCAACGGGTACGTTGAAGGTAGCAACTTGTGCTTGATTTATTCTGTGATCTAGCATTCCGCGATCGAGCTTCGGTTTGTTATTGTAATCGTACAACACGTGGTATCAAGAGCCGCGGTTATTGTGGTCTTGAAGTTCGAGGGCTGGTTCGTGGGTTCGAGCAAGGAAACTAGGTTTTTAGTTTTCTTTAAGTTGCAAGTTAGAGACGTAGAAGACGAGTAGTTAACCAGAAGGAGGACTTGTTTCGTTTTCTTGTGGAACAAATTTTTAGTATAATCGATTAAATTGGTTTATAATTTATCGATTGGTTATTTGTTCGTGATCGAGGTTTAGGGTTTCTAATTAAATCGATTTGCAAGAAGGTATTTTTTGGCAACAAGGGTTAAAGAATATGTCGTCGATAGCGAAGTTTGACGTCGAAAAATTCGACGGGTCTAATGACTTCGGGTTGTGGCGTGTGAAGATGCGGTGTCTATTAATTTAACATGGTTGGGAGGCTGCGTTAGATCCATTCCCGGAAACCATGGCGGACGCTGAAAAGACTGCGGCGTTGAAGACGGATATCTACAAGAAAGCACACAGTGCCTTACTCTTGTGCTTGGATAACAAGGTGTTGAGGGAAGTCAACAAAGAAGATTCTGCGGCGGGTGTTTGGTTAAAGTTGGAAACTTTGTATATGACAAAGTCTTTAGCCAATAAATTGTACTTAAAGAAGAAGTTGTTCACTTTCTACATGGATTCAGGTAAGAAATTATCTGAACATGTAGATGAGTTTAATAAGTTGATCGGTGACTTGGCGAACATAGGCGTTGATATTGATGACGAAGATCAGGCACTCATGTTACTTACGTCATTACCATCTTCATATGATAACTTTGTGGAGACATTGCTTTATGGAAGAGAGTCGCTTACTTTGGAAGATGTCTTGTCTAGCCTCAATTCACGGGAGTTGAAAAAGAGGACAAATGCAAAGGATGATGGTGATGGGTTATATGTAAGGGGAAGGTTAGATCATCGGGGTAATCAAGGACGTGGTAGTTCGCGGCCAAAGTCGAAAGTTAAAGGAACTTATAAACTGAAGTGTTACATATGCTATTCTGAGGATCACCTAAAGAAAGACTGTCCAAAAAGGAACAAAAAGAAATCAACTGGCTTTGTCAAGAAGAATGCGGGACAGGGTTCTGGTATGCATTCTGAGGGTTATGACAATGGTGACTTGTTGATGGCGGTGAGTGAAGAGAGGTTCTTAGAGTGGATCATGGACTCTGGTGGCTCCTTTCACATTACGCCTAGAAGGGACTTCTTGTTTGACTTTAAGGAGTTTAATGATGGTACGGTTTTGCTCGGTAATAATAGAGCATGTGCCATCATGGGGATAGGGAAGGTGAGAGTACAAATAAAAGATGGTTCAAGTTTTATGCTTGAGAATGTGCTTTACATTCCCGAGTTGAAGAGAAATTTGATATCTTTGGGTACTCTGGATCGAGAGGGCTATACCGTGAAGTTGCAGAATGGAAGAGTTAAGGTGATCAAGGGTTCTTTGATGGTTTTGTCAGGAACTATGAAGGAAAATTATGTGTACTCCTTGGATGGTTGGGCTGAATCGGGTGAAGCTAGTGTTGGTATACAAGAAAAAGAAAGTCTTGCGCAGGTGTGGCATAAACGCCCGGGTCACATTAGCGAAGCAGGCTTGCATGAACTTGAAAAAAGAGAGGTGCTTGAGAATAAAGGTCTAGGTAAGCTCGAATTCTGTGAAAATTGTGTTCTTGGAAAATCGATTAGGGTGAGTTTTGGTCGAGGTCAGCACACAACAAAGGGAGTTATAGACTATGTCCATGCGGATCTCTGGGGTCCTTCTCGGGTGGAATCGATGAGTGGTTGCCGGTACTTCTTATCGATTGTTGATGATTATTCCAGGAGGGTTCATTTTCTTAGACACAAGAATGAGGCGTTCAGCAAATTCAAGGAGTGGAAGCAGTTGGTGAAAACCAGACAGGTAGAAAACTAAAGAAACTAAGAACAGATTACAGTTTGAAGTTTTGTAATCAGGAATTTAATAACTTGTGCAAGGAGAGCGGGATAGCAAGACATTTGACAGTTGCAGGAACTCCGCAACAGAATGGTCTAGCTGAACGAATGAACAGGACGCTCTTGAACAAGGTTAGGTGTTTACTGATTCAGTCTGGTTTGCCAGATTCGTTCTGGGCAGAAGCAACGGTGACGACAGCATATCTGATCAATAGGTCTCCATCTACAGCATTGGAGAAGAAAACACCTATTGATTTATGGTCAGGACATCCGGCGAATTACGAGATGTTGAGGATATTTGGTTGCGTTGCTTATTCACACGTGAATCTGATCACCCACGGTCTCAAGGTCAAAGTTTACATGCTTCAAGGCCTAGTAGGCTTTGTGCTCGAGCTCGATCGGTAGATGACATGCCTTTCCGTACACGATCTTGTATGGAGTGCACCCGATGGGTGTTTTGTAAGTTGTATGGAAGGCCCAAAGTGCATCATCTAGTTTATCCGACCAAGATGCATGGTTTTCACCCACGGTCCTTTCAAGAATTCGTTTCAAACCACGATTGGATACCTCAACTTGCCCACTTGTTTGTGGGTGATACGCGGTGGAGAGACGGTGAGTAACTCCATATTTAAGCATGAACTTTGCAAACTGGTCATTGCAAAAATGGGTTCCGCGATCACGTATGATAGCACAAGGGGCACCGAATCAGGCAAAGAGAGATTTAAAAAATTTGCAAACAACTCGGGCGTCGTTGGTGGGGAGCGCTTTCGCTTTGACCCATTTTGACAAATATTCGACCGCCATGAGTATGTATTTGTTCCCTCGTGAAGACGGGAACTGCCCCATTATAACACCTCGTGTTTTAGGTCATTGTACGACATTATGTAATTCACAATTTATTTTTAGGGTTTTACGCGTTTGCTCTTAAATCGTAATCGTTAAGCTAAATCGCGTAAACTAAAAATGATCATTCAATGTAAACGAGCATTAAACGATTAAACATTTACATCAAGCAAGTGTTAAATGATTATTATGAGGATAATTATCAACTTTGTTCATCTTATTTTTATTGGTTACGTAAAATGCTTACGTTTCGCGATAAAATGCGTTTCGGCATTCCCGGAAGCACCAAAACCTATCTACGCTTAAGCAAATACCCACGATTATACCCAATACTCAAAATAATCAAAATATCATCTTATATATATGTATGTGGCCGAATTTCAAGTGATAGGACCAAGTAATATCTTGTTTGCATGACTACTCTCCTAAATATCTAGATATTATGAATATCAAGGGAACAAAGCCTTACACCTTCACATGCACTTGACCAATTGCCCTAGGAACCTT
The DNA here is from genome assembly GCA_026074375.1 of Tanacetum coccineum. Lineage (NCBI taxonomy): Eukaryota > Viridiplantae > Streptophyta > Magnoliopsida > Asterales > Asteraceae > Tanacetum > Tanacetum coccineum. Next base: position 37,657 of record BQNB010047217.1, on the reverse strand, counting down.
CCTTGAGGCCTTCCTTGAGTCCTTGGCTTAGTATAAAAGGCCTAAGCTAGCAAGTAAACACACATCTTCCATTTTCCAAAGTGTAAACAAGAAAATCTCTCCCCTTTTTCCCTCTAATACCCCACGGCTCAAAACTCATCCCAAACCAAATCCATAGTTTGATTTTCTATCATTATACAAGCATACACACATCATATTTAAGGTATTCTAAGAAGAATTGAAGGGTTGGTTAAGCTTTGAAGAGGTTTTAACAAGATATTGCAAGATTAGGGTTTTGGTTGAAATTAGGGTTTTCACCTTATATTTTCAAGCCAAGGTTGTTAATCACAAGGGTGTGATTGTTATTCTTTTCTCTACTCATCCACACAAGGTTATTTAAAAGCTTAATCATTTCATAACTAAGATTTTATGTGTTCATATGTTATATTTAGCTAAATCACCATTTAGGGTACTTTTGAATATGTAAAATGGATATTTACTTATGATTAATGTTTTATGAACTTATTTACATGTCACATGGATGCTAATATGATGTTAAAAGGGATGTATAAGTGTTTTAACATGTTGTTTAAGTATAAACATGTATATGTACAAATTAGGGTTTCTAATGTTAACTTATGAGTTACAAGTGAAAATGGTAGTTAAACTTGTTATCTTGAACACACTTGAGTAAAGTATGATCTAATGGACTTTATATATGTAAAACATAAGATAGAAATGTTGTGAAGTAGTTGTAATAAGGTGTTGAAGCTTAATGGTACAAAAATCAAGCTTAAAACATGTCTAAATCACAAAACCTCAAACTTTCTGTTTTGGTTCGATTTTGGAAGCAGCCATATTATGTTTTATAAAGATAGTACATCTCATGAGGATTCCAAAATGATAAGAAACTCGAAAAACGGATTAATAACGAAGAAGATACACTAGTTACGAGTTTACGACGCTAAATACTTTATAAAACAAATTTTATAAAAAGTTACTATTCATGGCAGAAACTTATACTTTGTAAACATCAATAATATGATAAAACTTTCAATTACGAGAACGTGTTCGAAAGAATCGCTAAAAACGGAGCTATAACGAATAAGATACGACAAAAACGGGTTTTACGTTAATTAAAAGTATAAAAACGATTTTATAGCTGTTATGAACAGTAAAACACTATTCATCACAGAATCTCAAAAACCTAAAAATGTGATTTTATGATCACTCGTCTTAATACGAAAGCGTGGGCGTAAGAAACGCGAGAAACGGGCTTAAAACGACAAAGTTATGTCATTTTTGCTAAAGGCGTAATTATAAACGTTTTTACTTTATAATAGAATACGATTTTCAACGTAAACGATTCGATGGCGATAGTAGCTTATATAGAATATATATGTTATTTGTTATCAAGTGCTATATTACTAAGGGAATTTCATAATGAGCTATCTCAGATGGCGTATTGGACGAATTTGTTGGATTTACGATTTTAAAGTGTCCTAACCCTCGAACGTCATGTCATGACCTCGTTTGAATTATGATACCCGAACATAGTACGATGATAACTATAAGGATTATATAACAGTTGTTGTTAGACACCTACTTGCAATAATGATCGACCTATATTAACTAGGTTCTTTCGGGCGTTAGCGTGACGCGTTTTTTACTTGGGATATTTTGTTAGCATTTTACTCACTCAAGGTTAGTTCATATCCACCCCCCCCAAGTTTTTACAATTATTAAATTATAAGTTTTAGGTGAGAAACATATGCATGTTTTACAATTGACGCAAGTGTACAATTTTATCGATGATTACGTGTTGCATATAGTAGCGATAACCCGACTATGCCATGAATCAATGAACTGTGCAATTACTGAAGTGAGCCGCGAATGATTATGGATATATCTATTTGGATTCGAACCTCCGCGATCGGGTGACTAGAGCTATCACTGGAAACGAACGTATATCATGTCCGATACTGGATGTTACGGTTGAAACATACATCACGGAAATGTAGGCAATATTTATATATTGTATTCAATTATGTCGAGCTTCGTGTCATAGCGTACAAACGTAATTACATTTTGTGATGTCTTGCATCTGTTGGCATTACTCACAGAAAGTCTGCGGTCCTGCATAACAATTTACATAAACCCTATGAAATTCACCAACATTATGGTCGACGTGTTTAAATGCAATGGTATTTTCAGGAGGTCATTAATGCACGAGGTGCGAGGAAACATTGTGGTTATATTATGAAAGTCAAGCATTAAGTGATTTAGTCGCATTACATTTTGTATATCTGTTATACGGCTGGAAATCTTGTAATAATAACAAGTAAAAAGTAAAGCTTCGGGCTTTTGTAACACATACTTTAATTAAATCAATGTATCAGTTTGAATGACTTTTTGGTCGTTTTATATTATGCTTGTGTTATTGATCTGAGAAGTAACACGCCCCGGCCCTAATTCCGCGCACAAGTTTGGGGGTGTTACAGATTGGTAATTGGGGGGGGGGGGGGGGGGGGGAAAGTGGGGGGGGGGGGGGGGGGGGGATTAGCCAAGTTATTGATAAACCAGGTCAAATGTTTTTGCTAGACATACTGTTTTCAAACAGGCATTCATACAAAGGGTTTTCACGGACATACATACACTAATTTGTGCATTAGTCGGTTAGGCTAGATGCATGCATGATTGATATTCCAGGATTGATATACATGTTATACTATAAAATGGATATTACTATAAGAGTCTATATTAGCATACTTATATAAGCTAATTTTGATTTTAGATATTATCATGTCAGATTCTGAGCATTCTACAGTTACATACACATCAGTATCCATTCCAGTTGAGGACGATTCAGACATTGGTTCACCAGGAGTCGATGGACCACCCATTATGCCAGAGGACCCATATGCTTACATAATGGCTGCTTATCAGGTTCCACCATCGCCTGACTACATTACCAGCCCCGAGGTCCACCAGTCGACTGACTACATACCTGTCCCGAGGAGCCGCAGTCAACCTCCCCACTGACTTTGTTTCCTGAGCCGATGTACCCAGAGTACATGCCACATGAGGATGAGATACTCTCGGCCGAGGAGCAGCCACTACCTGCTGCTGCCTCACCCACTGCAGATTCACCAGGATATGTTCCTGAGTCTGATCCGGAGGAGGAGCCGGAGGAGGACGATGAGGATCCTGAGGAGGATCCAGCTGACTACCCTGCTGATAGGGATGATGATGATGATGATGATGATGAGGACGAGGATGAGGAAGAGGAGGAGGAGCACCCAGCTCCGGCCGACTCTGTCCTACCTGTACACCGTATGACCGCCAGGATATCTATCCGGGATGAGCCATCCATATCACTTCCTCCTAGGGAAGAGGTCGAGAGACTTCTTGCCTTAACCACCCCACCACCATCACCACTTACTACACTATCATCTCCATTACCACAGATACCATCACTACCATTACCTATACCATCACCACCACCCAATAGCCTTACTCATATTGAGATTACCGAGAGTTGTTTACCGCTTTGGAAGAGGGTATATTTTGCTTCTCCCACCCCTAGTCATGAGGCCGGGGAGAGTTCAGCAGCCGGTGCTGCTAGGCAGGACGGACCTGCCGTGGTTAGGGAAGACCCTTATTCCCCTAGCAAGGGGAGACCTTTACGGATTCATCGATATGGTAGATGTCGCTCCTGGACATCCGATGTCTATGGAGTTAAACTATGGCATTACGGATACATGGGATGATCTGGTAGGAGCCATCGAGGAGATTGCACCGACCACCCTAGAGGGGGTCAATCAAAGGGTTACAAATCTTTCTACCACTGTTGAGCAGGAGACTACCATCATGTATGATATGATGGAGGATGCTCAAGATGACCGGTCTCTACTAAGAGCCCGAGTCAACTTGTTGTATAGGGACAGGCAGACCCAGATATATCAAAGTGTTGGGACATTGGTTGATGATAGTCAGTACCACTATAAGACTGCACGATTACTAGATCAGGAGGCTCTGGTTTCTCGAGAGGCATGGGGACGCTCCATAGAGATTAGCTATATGACATGTTCAAAGATTTTGGCATTACGTTCTATAGTGATGGGTCAGCAGGCAGTGATTTCACAGTTACAGGCAGCTGACCGTAAAAGTCAGGTTGCGACTTTAGAGATGCTACAGGCAGACTACCAGAGGCAGGTCCAGTTGACTAAGGCATTAGAGTTGCTGAAAGGACTACAGACCCAAATGGCCGAGTTTTAGTATCAGCTTGGACCCGCAAAAGGTCCGGCACAGCCTGATGCACCAGGGGAGGCTAGTAGCAGTTCCTAGATTTGGTTATGTTGTAGCTATGCTATGCAGCCTGTTAAGTATTATGGGTTATTCCCAGCTAGCAGACTGTATAGATCTTTTATTTTGTTTAGCTACCAAGTATAGGTCTCTTGTTCAGGTATTATCTATCTTATACAGCATACTAAGTGTTACGGGTATATCCCGGCTAGTATGGCTTTAAGTTGTTTCTTTTGTCTTGTAACCTAAGTGTAGTAATCATTTTGTATCTGAACCGAACATCTATGTTTTTTTGCAAGTTATATATGAAAGGGATGGATTACGTTATCTATGAAATAGAATTTATTATAAATGAATGTCGATTTGGTTATACCATGGTTAATTTCAATAACAGTTGTACATTTCACTATGTGATGTGATCTCGTTTTATTTAATGTGTATATGTTATGTCATAGTTATGATTTTATGAAATCTAACGGGTATTATGTTTTCTTGTGATTTAAAGAAAATGGCACCAAAGAGAAGGACCACAAGGTTAAACCAAAGTGCAACACTAACACCAGTCACAGACACTCATACCACTACATCTGTCACCAATGCCCAAATTCAGGTAATGATTAACGAAGGCGTTACTGCTGCACTGGCAGCACGTGATGCAACCAGAAATGGCGATGATAGCCATACTTCAGGAACGGGTGTCAGAAGGCCTGTGCAGGTTGCTCGTGAATGCACCTACCCGGACTTCCTAAAATGCCAACCCTTGAACTTCAAGGGCACTGAGGGAGTTGTTGGACTCACTCAGTGGTTTGAAAAGATGGAGTCTGTTTACAGCATAAGCAACTGTACAGTAGCATGCCAGGTCAAATTTGCTACGTGTACCCTGCAAGGAAATGCTCTTACATGGTGGAACTCCCATGTTAAGACCACTACTCCTGAAGCTGCCCATGCAATGCCATGGAGGACACTGAAAAAGATGATGACAGACAAATACTGCCCAAGGGGCGAAATTAAGAAACTGGAGTTCGAAATGTGGAATTTGAAGGTAAAGGGTAACGATGTGGTAACCTATAGCCAACGTTTCCAAGAACTGGCACTAATGTGCGATCGGATGTTTCCGGAAGAAATAGACCAAGTTGAGAAATATGTCGGTGGCTTGCCCGACACGATCCATGGCAGTGTGATGGCGACTAAGCCAAAAACTATGCAGGATGCCATTGAGTTCGCCACTGAACTCATGGACAAAAAGATCAACACTTGGGCTGAACGTCAGGCTGACAACAAAAGAAAGTCTGATGACACTGCCAGGAACAACCAGAATCAGCAACCAAACAAGAGACAAAACACTGGAAGAGCTTATGCCGTAGGAAATGGTGACAGGAGACCATACGGAGGGCCTAGACCTCTGTGTTCCAAATGTAACTATCACCATGATGGTCCTTGTGCTCCTAAATGCCACAAGTGCAACCGATTTGGTCATTTAGCTCGTGACTGCAAGAATCCCCCAAATGTCAACACTGGGGCTAATCAGAGGGCTTGTTTTGAATGTGGTGCTCAAGGGCATTTCAAGAAGGATTGCCCAAAATTGAAGAACAACAACAACCGGGGTAATCAGGCTGGAAATGCCAAGGCTCAGGCAAAGGTGTATGCCGTGGGCAATGCAGGGGCAAACCCGGACAACAATGTCGTCACGGGTACGTTTCTCCTAAACAACCGATATGCATCTATTTTATTTGATATCGGTGTTGATAGAAGTTTTGTATCTACTACATTTAGCTCTCGAATTTTTATCACTCCAACTGCATTAGATCATGATTATAATGTCGAACTAGCCGACGGGCGAATTGTTGGGTTAAACACTATTATCCGGGGTTGTACGTTAAACTTCTTAAATCATCCTTTCAACATAGACCTAATGCCCGTAGAACTAGGTAGTTTTGACGTGATAATTGGTATGGATTGGTTGGCAAAGTACCATGCCGTTATTGTCTGTGCGGAAAAGATCGTTCGTATTCCTTTTGGAGACGAAATTTTAATCGTTCGAGGTGACGGAAGCAGCAATAAACACGGGACCCGATTAAACATCATCTCGTGTACTAAGGCTCAAGAGTATTTAACGAAGGGATGTCATGTATTCTTAGCAAATGTCATCGTAACCAAAGACGAAGATAAGTCAAAGGAGAAATGACTTAAAGATGTGCCAATTGTTCAAGAATTTCCTGAAGTTTTTCCTAAGGACTTGCCGGGTATACCACCCACTCGACAAGTAGAGTTTCGAATCGATTTAGTACCTGGTGCTACACCTGTAGCACGGGCACCATATAGATTAGCATCGTCCGAAATGAAGGAACTAGCGGAGCAACTACAGGAACTTACAGACAAAGGCTTCATAAGACCAAGTTCCTCACCCTGGGGAGCTCCGGTTCTGTTTGTAAAGAAGAAAGATGGGTCTTTCTGAGCTTTTTTACCGATTCTGTTGTAAAGAAGAAAGATTGGGTCTTTTTGTAGATATGCCACGATCACAGGGAAATGGACAAACTAACATGAAGAACCGCTACCCCACTCCCAAGGATCGATGACCTATTCGACCCAACAGCAAAGGTTTGATATTTATTTAAAGATCGATCAGAAGGTCAGGGTATCACCAGTTGAGGTTCGAGAAGAAGACATTCCCAAGACTACATTCAGACACGATACAATCACTATGAATTCAAGTCATGTATTTTGGTTTGACTAATGCACCTGGCCGTGTTCATCATGACCTTATAAACAGGGTGTTAAACCATATCTGGACAAGTTGTAATTGTCTTCAATCGATGACAGTTTGATCTACTCCAAAAGTAAGAAAGGAACATGAAGAACACCTTAGCAGATCTTGAAATTGCTTAAGAAGGAAGAATTGTACGCCAAGTTCTCCAAGTGTGAATTCTGGATTTCCAGGGTACAATTCCTCGGATCACTGATTAACTAACTGTCGAGTATTCCTTGACCCAGCCAAGATTGATCTATCAAAGATTGGGCGTCTCCTAAAACACCTAAACATAGAATCACCAATTTTTTGGGGGCCTCTTGGCCGCTAATATAGAAGATTCATTGAAGGGTTTTCAAAGATCGCCAAGACAATGACCAAACTAACACAGAAAGGTGTCAAGTTTGATTGGGGCGATAAACAAGAAGCAGCTTTTCAGTTGTTGAAGCAGAAGCTGTGCAGTGCACTAATCTTGGCCTTACCTGAGGGAAGCGAAGATTTCATCGCATATTGTGAATGTCTTTTCAAAGAAGGGTTTTTTTTTGGGCGTCGTGTGATGCAAAGAGAAAAGTGATTTTCTTATGCATCACGCCAGTTAAAAATTCATGAAAAGAACTATACGACTCACGATTTAGAACTTGGGGCAGTAGTGTTTGCTCTAAAGATTTGGAAGTACTATCTGTACGGAGCCAAGTTCACGGTGTTCACTGATCACAAAAGTTTACATACAACACATTCTTGATTCATAAGAATTAAATTGAGGCAAACGTCGCTGGTAAGTTGCTGAGTGATTCCGATTGCGAAATTCGTATCACACCCAAGGAAGGCGAATAGTTGTTGCTAAGATGCTCCTAGCAGAGAAGGAATGAGGAACCACTAAAGGTTCGGAAGACTTAGTGATGAACTAAGATTGGAGCTTGGATCTTCCTAAACAAATCTGAAGCCTAACCTAAGCACGAAAGCCGGAAAAAACAACAAAAGGAAGAGGAATTGGGGTAGATTGGTTTGAGAATTCAAAAATCCGCGAAACTTAGAACGGAAAAGTTGGAACCACGTACGGATGGAACTATGTGCTTAAATGGCAGGAGTTGGTTACCATGTTATGAAGCAAACTTAAGGACGTAATCATGCACAGTAACCCGAGTCCCACAAATCTAAATACTCTATTCATCCGGGTTTTGAGACAAGATTTACCAGATTTAAGAAACTATATTGGCTGGCCCAATATTCGAAAGACTAACGAATTGCCACCTATGTTAGCAAGTGTTTGACCTGTGCTAAGGTCAAGGCCAAACATCAGAGTCAATGGAAGTGGGACAACATCACGATGGATTTTGTCATGAAGCTTCCTAAGTCATCACAAGGTTATGATACTATCGTTGACCGACTTATAAAGTCTGCCATTTTTATGCCAATGAGGGAAACAGATCCTATGGATAACAGGCAAGATGTTACCTAAAGGAGGTAGTCATGAAGCATGGAATACCTATTTCAATTATCTGTGATCGTGACCCTCGGTTCGCATCAAATTTCTGGAGTACATTCGTCAGAAGCTTTGGTACAAGTTTAGAGAATGAGAACTACTATCCTCCGTAAACCGACGGACAAAAGCGAGAGAACCATCCAAACTCTCGAGGATATGCTATGTGCTTGCATAATCGACATGTGGAAATGGATTGGGTTAAACATTCTGCCATTAAGTAGTCAGTTTTTCATACAATAACAGTTATCATGCTAGCATTAAGGCTACACCATTTGAAGCACTTTATAGTCGAAAGTGTCGTTTACCCATGTGTTGGGCCAAGGTTGGACAAGTTTAACTCATTGGTCCAGAATTAGTGCAAGAAACAACAAAGAGGATCATCCAGATTAAACAAAGGATTCAAACCGCTCACGATCGACAAAAGAGCTACGCTGATTTAAAGCGTAAACCGATGGAGTTTCAAGTTGGAGATAAAGTTATGCTTAAGGTTTCACCTTGGAAAGGGGTCGTACGTTTTGGCAAACGGGGGAAGTTAAACCCCAGATATGTCGGACCTTTCAAAGTGTTGAAAAAGGTTGGAGCCGTTGCTTACAAGCTGAGCTTCCTCAAGAGCTGAGCAGGGTCCATAATACGTTTCATGTATCCAACTTGAAGAAATGTTATTCTGACGATCCATTAGTCGTTCCGTTGGAAGGACTCCAAGTGGATGACAAGCTTCATTTTGTTGAAGAGCCTATGGAAGTCATGGATCACGAAGTCAAACAATTGAGGCGAAGCCGCGTCCCAATTGTCAAGGTTCGATGGAACTCTAGGCGGGCCTGAGTTATTACAATGGAATCGTGATGATCAATTTCAGGAAGAAATATCTATACCTCTTCACCAGACTAGCAGCAAACCGTCGGTAAGTGGCCACCTGAGTGGATAAGCCTTGAGGACAAGCTCATTTAACGGGGGAAGACTATGAATCACCTCATGTTTTTTAAGGTCATGTACGACATTATGTAATAGCAACAATTTATTTTTAGGGTTTTAAACGCGTTTTGCTCTTAAACCGTAAACGTATAAGTAAATCGCGTAACAAAAAATTATCATTCAATGTAACGGGCATTAAACAATTAAAGTTATGTCAGAGCAATTGTTATATGATTAATATGAGGATAATTTAATGAACTTTTTTCATCTGATGTTTTATTGCTACGTAAATTGCTTAATTTCGTGATAAAACCGTTTCGCTTTCGCGGCAAATTCCCAAGCACCAAAAACCAACTACCTTAAAACAATACCCACGATTATACCCAAGTATCCCAAAATAATCCCAATATAACATCACATTGGAGCCTATGTGCCGAATTTTCAGGATAAGACCAAGAATTATCAACTTGCTCAAAATATCAAGGTTAAGCAAGATCATAGGGAACCAAACCTCTTGTTTCTTTTATCTTCTTATTCATCAAATATATTTAATAGTCTTATTTATATTCTAAACTATCTTTGCTTAATCTTATTTACAATTCATCATGTTCTTATTTAACTCTTTTAAAATATCTTATTTGTATTATTTTTCCTTTTTTTATCTTTTCCTCTCTTTCATTCTCTTTTTGCTTTATATTTTATACTGCTTTCAAATTTTAATTTTTTATCGCACCTTTTACACTTTATTTTAAATTTTTATTTATAAAATCATTTTTATCTGTCCAACTCTTTATAATTCTCTTTGTGCAAACAAGAAAAACCCAAACCCACCCACAACCACCACAACACACAGACTTAGAAACTAAAAAACTAAAAGCTAAACCTCTATTCAAAAAACACACCCACCCCCCCCATGACCCACTCACATACCCAAAACAAAACCAAAACAACATAAACACAAACTAACACCTCAAACAATAAGACTAACAACATACACCTTCGCAAACCACAACCTCAAAACTAAACAGGCGCACCTACAACCTAAACAAACAACCAATACCTCGAAGAAAATAGACAATCTCACAACATAAACCTGAACACCCACATATACAACCCCTCAACAAAAACCCCACCAAAAACTCAAAACAATACCCCACAAAAAATCCTAACCACAACAAAAAAACAACCACAACAAAACAAAAACAAAAAAAAAAAACATAACACAGTGCAACCAAATGTTCCAACCCCCAACCAAGAACCACATGACTAATTAACCATGTGCACGGGTTAGTACAGTGATCATAGGTTAGGATAATTAGATATTCTCACTATAAAAGCATGCACTCACCTTCACTTTCACAAACACTATACCAAAAATCACAAAAACTCTTCCTTGTTACTCCTTACACCCCACGGCTCAAAAACACCTCTATACACATCCATACTTTGATTTTCTTTCCACCATATAGTGTTTTACATATACATACTTAAGGTATACTAAAAGAAATGAAGGGTCATGTTAAGCATTGAAAGGGTTTTTAACAAGATATTGCAAGATTAGGGTTTTTGGATAAAAATTAGGGGTTATTCCAATCCCAAATTTTTATTCAAGCCAAGAGGTTAAAACTAGCACAAGGAGTGTGATAGTTATTCATATCTCAACTCAAACCACACAAGGTAAATCAAAAGTCTTTAATCTATTCATATTAAAACTTTTATGTGTTCATATTCTTTACTTAGTTAAATCACCAATCTAGGGTACTCTTGAATATTCAAATGAATTTATACTTTATTGTCAATGTTTTGTGAACTTATTTACATGCCAATGGATGCTACTATGATGGTTAAAAGGATAGGATAAGTTGTTTTTACACATGTGGTTAAGGTAATAAACATGTTTAACGATGCCCAAATTAGAGTTTCTAAATGTCAACTTATGAAGTTACAATGTGACAAATGGTAAAATAACATGTTAATCTTGTTATCTTGGACTCACATGAACAAAACATGACCTAATGGACCTATTATATGTAAGACATAAGATATTAAGGGTTCTAATGGGTTTGTAACAAAGTGGTAAAGCTAAAAAGTCCAAAAAACAAGTTTTAAACACATTTTTGAAAAAATATCTTAAGGGGCTGTTTGTAAAACGAGAAATCTACATATATGTTTTAATGATTTTAATAAATACTACACGTCAACAAGGGAATCGAGGGGTCCTCCAAACCACGAAAACCTGATTTATACAAACGAAGAAGATCACGCTAATTACAAGTTACTGATGGTCAATACTTTTATAAAACACCTTTTAATAAAAAGTACTATTCACACAGAAACTTATTACTTTATTAGTACATCAAGTAATTTAATAAAACTTTCAATTAACGAGCAACGAGTGTTGCGAAAGAAATCGCTAAAAATCGGAGCTATAAAATACACGAATAAGATACGACAAAAACGGTTTTTCACGTTAACTTAAAAGTATAATAACAATTATATAGCTGTTATGAACAGTAAAAACACTAATTCATCCCGACAGCTCAAAAACCAAAAATTTGATTTTTTATGATCACTCTTCTATAAATACAAACACAGCATGGGCGTAACAAAAGAACCGCGACGACACTCTTAAAACCGACAATAGTTATGTCATTTTTACTAAAGGCTAATTTCCTAAACGATTGATTATTTATCTCTTATAATTACGAATTCTCCACTCTTAAACAAATAGATGCTGATATAGCTATATAAAATAATAAATGTTTATTAGTTATCGAAGTGTGCTATATTACAAGGGAATTTCATAATGAGGCTTCCTCGGATGGCGTATTCGACGAGTTGTTGGATTAACGCGATTAAAGTGTCCCTGAAATCCCTCGTACGTCATCATGACCTCTTAAATTTATGATAGCCCGAAACGATAGTATACGATGATAACTATATACGTATTTATATAAAGTTAGTTATTAAAAAAAGGACAACAACTTGAATACAATGTCGGCCTATATTTAACCTAGGTTGCATTCGAGCGTTAGCAGTGACCATTTTTACTTGGGACTACTTTTGTTATCCAGTTAACTCACCTCGAGGTAAAGTTCATAGCCCATGTTTACAATCATTAAATTAACAAGTTTTGGGTGAGAAAATCATGATGCACGTTTAACCAATTGGACGCAAGTGTACATTTTAAATCATGAGTACGTTCTGCCTAAGTAGCGAATAACCCACTTCCCATGCAATCATGAAGCTGTCAATTATACTGGAATGTGAGCGAGAATCGATTATAGATTAGATTCTATTTGGGAATTGACCTCTCACTGCCCGTTCGGGTGACTACTATTACTAGGAAAAAAGAACCTCTATTCATGTCGTATACTGGATAGTTACGTGTTTAAACATCATCACGTGATAGTGTAGGCAATAATTTATATAATTGATTATTCAAGTTATGTTCGAGCTTCGGTGTCATGAGCTTAGGGATATACGTAATTACATTTTGTAATGTCCTCATCTGTTGCATTATCACTGTAAGTCTTTGCGGTTCCTGCATATACATTTACATAAAACCTATGAAATTTACCAACTTTATGTTGACGTTTTTAAAAATGCAATGTTTTTCAGTCATTAAGTAACGAGGTGCGAAGGAACATTGTGGTTATATATGCGAAGTCCAATGCATTAAAGAATTTTAGTCGCATTACATTTTGTGTATCTTTAATGGGCTGGAAATCTTTGTAAGAATAACAAGTAAACAGAAAAGCTCGGCTTTTGTAACAATACATTATTAAATCTAATGTATCAGTTTTAAATGGAAACTTTTTGTGTTGTTCTTAATATTATCATCTTGTGTTTTGATCTGAGAAGAAACACGCCCCGAAAACCCTTATTCCTCTGCGACACCAATTTGGTGGTGTGTACACCATTGATATCGCTTTCCCTTTTAGGCGAAAGGAACAAATAAAACTTAATACATAGAACTACTCAACAAATGATGTCCCTACCTTAAGAGAATCCTTTAAAAAACCGGACATTTTTTACCGCGCAAAATACGTTTGAAACAAACTAAAAGTATAACAGACTTGAAAAACTAAATCTCGATGTATTCTCCTCCATTAAGAATAGAAAGACATTAATAATCTTTAGATTACATCAAGATTTTAATCCATGAAGTAAAAATTTGAGTTATCCGACTATCCTATTAATGGTTAACGAATCTCTCTAAGTGCGGGTTTCTCCTTTACTAACTCCCATTCTAAGATACTCATGATGTTGCACAGCATTCTCTATGCTATCGGTCCATATCTCCATAGACAATCTACTAACACTCCATGACAGTCTTAAATCAATATTTACGACTTTCCTTATAAACATGAACGACTGAGAAGGATTGAGTAAACTAAGTACTCAAAAAGTGGTTTCTAAACATGCAAAAATGAAACACAATGACATCAATAAGTATATGGTAGATGGATCACTTTCATATAATAAATCTCCATTATTTAATACCACATCTATTACAATATCAATCATTATTTATAATATTTCGAATTCAAACTAACAACTAAAACTTTATTTTATCTTTCAATCCTATGCTCCAAGCATGTTCATCGTGTTTGGACTTAGCCAATGCCTTTGTGAATGGATCAGCTGAATTATCCTCTGATTGTACGTCTTTCACAATCATGTACCTTCCTGCTTACTTTGCTTCGAACTAAATGGTAATTTCATATCAATATGCTTTGACTTTCTGTGATCTTTAGGTTCTTAGAGTCCAAGCGATTGCACTCTCATAATCACAGAATATTCATGGGTTCTTGTACATAGGAACAACTCCAAGATCTCCAATGAAATTCTTCATCCAGATAGCTTTCTTTGAAGCCTCACAAGCTGCAATATACTCAGACTCGCATGTGGAGTCTGCCACTGTATCTTGCTTTGAACTTTTCCATGTCGTCACTCTACCCCCTATATTTTTTTTCATAAGAATACCCAATCCAGACGTGACTTAGCTATCACTTTGTCTGCTTGCCAACTTGCATCACAATAACCATTCACTCTTAGTTCCTATTCTCCACCATAAACTAAGAACCTGTCTTTAGTATTTCTTAAATACTTAAGAATATTCTTTACAGCTGTCCAATGACCTTCGCCAGGATTCTGCTGATGTTGACTCACCATGCTCAAAGCAAAGGAGACATCAGGCCTTGTACACGTCATGGCATACATGATCGATACCTATTAGCCGAAGCATAGGGACTCGACTTATTTGTCTAGTTCCCATCATCAGTTTTTGGAACATAAATCACTGCTAATCTTTATGCCTGATGTAAGCGGTAGATTCCCTTTCTTTTAGAATTCTCCATTTTGAAAAAATTCCCCCCCCTTTTTTTTTCAAATTTTATTTCTAATGAACGTGTCCTGACTAAGTCCTATAAGACGTCTTGACCTAAACTTTATAAATCTTAGACCAAGACATATGATGCATCTCCCAAATCTTTCATAGCGAAACATTTTCCTAACCATTCTTTTACACTTTGTAACGTTGGGATATCATTTCCTATGAGTAGTATATCATCCACATATAATACTAGGAAGACTACAACACTCCCACTAACTTTGATATATATATACAGGACTCATCTTCGCTTCTAGAAAATCCAAAACTGTGTGACTTTTCTCATAGAAAGCAAAGATTCCAGCTACGAGAACCTGATTTAAGATCCATAAATGGTCTTTTTAAAAGCTTGCACACACTCTTTAGGAAAACTTTGCATTTTTCAAAACTTTCTGTTGTGCCATAAACAACATCCGCTATCAGTTTTGCGATTAAGGAAGCGGTACTTGACATCCATGTTGCCATATTTCATAATCATGAAACGCAGCTAATTGCAAGCAGCATCCTAATTGCTTTATTTTAGAGCTACTGGTGAGAAGGTTTCCTCATATCAATCCCGTAGGTTTTGAGGATAACCCTTCGCCACCAAACCTAGTCATTTCTTAGTGTGTACCTTCCCATCCATGTCTGTCTTCTTTTTGAAGATCCACTTACATCCTACTATCTTAAGACTGGGTGTAGTGTCAACCAAATCCCAAACTTGGTTGTCATACATAGACTAGATCTCGCTTTTCATAGCTTCCTTCCACTCAGCAGCCTCAGGGCATGCCATCGCTTCCTTGTAGTTAGCAGGTTCATTCAAATCATTATGTACTATCACAACTCATGTCCTCTTCAATATGGAAACCAGGGGCGGAGGGGGGAGTATGAACTAAGGTATCTCTGAGAAGAGACATATCTGCCGTACTACTCGAATCCATTGTATCTTGGGCAAGGGTCAGAGAACTACAACAAATTTCAGGTTCAACGCAGGAGTCCCCGGACGCCTAGGTTCTATGAGTTAGATTATTCAATGTATACTATTAGGTGTATCTTCATGCGAAAGAGCCGAACTCTTGCGTACTTTCTATTCAAGGTCTATTTCTAACTATCTAAACGTGTCCTGCCGGTTACAGATATCATTTCCTACTCGTTCTCGAGGAACATTCTCTCTTTGAAGCTACAAACCATCCAACATTAAACACTTCGGCGAGGTGCTGTAACAACAAAAATCTCGAAGATGACTCTTCTTCCAGGAAAACCACAAAAGAGACTAATTTTCAGATCTGGCTTTATAGTTTGTATCGTTGAGCTTCTCGTCTAACTGAAAAAACCTCACACAGACCCCAGATTTTATGATGTGCCCAAGAGAAGGGACTGATTACTCCCTTCCCACAACTCTCCAAAAGGGTCTTCGAACAACCTTTCTTTAGGTGAGGGTAGCAGAGAGTTAAGATAATTGGTGGCTTGTTTCTAATGCGTAAACCGCCCAAAAAACTTATATGGAAACAGAATAGTTTGCTCGAAACGTAACAACACTGTAGATCTAACCATGAGTCTAACAAGGGTTCTAGTTCCCTCCCTCATAGCATACACGCATTCCAGTTGTGTGTGATTCTATGGAGGGAGAGAGACGAGGATAACTGTGACAGCTATACCGTACAGTTTATTTAAAGAATAGATCGAGGTCAAAACCTCAATACTAAGGTAGCTCTCCTCCCCTATCCAGACAGAGCTAACCGCTTGGTCTGTCTTTCTAACCCAGTTTGGTTGCACTACTCTATTTTGATTACCTTTTGAGAACATTTCAAAAGTATCCTGACTTATGTTTAATCAGATAAACATATCCATATCTACTGAAATCATCAGTAAACATAACGTAGTGGCGTTTTCCATCTTTTGTGGTGATCAGAATGGTCCACACACATCTGTGCGTACCAAGTCTAATAGTCCTTCAACCCTTTCAACTACGTTCTGTTGTAATGGTGATTTAAGTTCCATCTTGCCCAATAACAAGACTACGCATACATCATCCAATTTAAAGTCGAATGATTCCAACACTCCATCCTTTTGGAGTTGGGCGATGCGTTTCTTGTTTATGTGCCCAAGACGAGAATGCCACAATTTTGATTTATCAAGCTCATTAGACGAACCAACATTTAAAATCACATTGCCATTATCAATACATTTAACAGTTTCATATATGCCTTTGCAAGGAGAAGCTTTAAACACAAAACAACCATTTGAATAAACCAAAATATCTCCATTCTCATTGTCAAATGAAAATTGATAACCATCCTTAAACAAAGCATGAAATGAAATAATGTTTCTTGTCATTTCTGACGAATAACAGCAATTATTTAAATTTATCCTAACTCCAGATTTCAGCATGAGCTCGTACTTTCCAATCTTTGTCACAGGTGTGATTTTCCTGTTTCCCATGACTAAGTTGAGCTCTCCATGCTTCAACTTCCTACTTTCCTTTAGACCCTGCAATACAGTGCAAATGAGTACCACACCCTGTATCCAAGACCCACGAATCAGAAGTTGTAGTATTGTGGAGTTCGATCATGAACATACCTGAGTGACCACCCTTTTTGACCTTTCCGTCTTTGAGATCCTTCAGGTACTTCGGGCAGCTACGCTTCCAATGCCCCTTTGTGTTGCAGTAGAAGCACACTGCTTCCTTTGGATCACCTGTAGGTGCAATCTCAGAATCAACCTTTCTCTTAGACCCACGATCGGACTTTCCTTGTGTGGCCTTTCCTTTCCAGTTGGAATGAGAAGTCTTTCTTTTCTTTGCATTGTGACCAACATTCAACACAGGAGCTGCTGAAGTAGAGGGCACATCACTTTTCTTGATCCCTTGTTCAGCGGTTTGCAATAAGCTATGGAGTTCCATTATTGAGGTCTCTTTCCCGTTCATTTGATACGAGAGCACAAACTGATTGTAATCAGCTGGCAGACCTGATAGGATTATGTTGATAGAAAGCTCAGCATCGAACGCCATGTTCAGAGATTCCAACCTGTCAAAGTACCCTTTCATCTCTAAGACGAAAGCACATATAGAGGCTCCAGGTTTTGGTTTGCAAGCCATGAGAGATTTCACAACATCAAGGCGTTCCTTGCTTGCCTTTGCCTGAAACATCTCTTTCAGCTGTTGGTTCATTTCATAAGCCCAAGTGTTCTCAAAAGTCTTTTGCAGTTCAGGGCTCATGGATGCTGCCATGATGCATGACACTTTGTTTGCATCATCATAGTGCTTTTGGTGAGCTTCAATCTCTTCTTGGGTTGAATCATTATCAATTATGGGAATTTGCTCATCGAGAACATACTCTTTGTTCTCGTACCTTAGGGTAAACCTAAGGTTTCGCATCCAGTCCATATAATTTGGATCGGTGAGTCTTGTTTCTTTTTTATTATACCCGTCCCTAAGAACTGAGAGTAAAGAAACTTTGGTTTGGTAAAGGATTTGAGAGCTTTGAGTAATTGAACACCCCATTTTCAGAAGACATCTTGAGAAAAATAATTTTAGTTAGCATATGTAATATTCCCATAATTATTTTAACTCAAATAATAAATATGCAGGGCTAGGAATCCATAAGTTTTTTTACAAGATATGTTTTATGAAGAGGGTTGCCGTGACTAGTGTCTTATGTCAATTTCATTCGTCTACAAGAATATTCCTAGTTCTTTTGAGATTCATTGATTCTGATCAATGGCATGTTAATCTCGGATATGCTTATCTAATATTCATGACTGGGTTGCCGAGGATCATGAATAAGATTGTGAATTTAACCATGCAAAACTCGCGTGGTCCTCGGCTCGAGTCAGCTCGAGAATCACGAGTTCTACATCACCTCACTTATGTTCTCATATTAATGTGCCAGTAAACCACACGCGCTCCATCAACAGCCTATATGAGAGATGTGCGATTTTCATGGGTTAGCATACTATTCTCACATTTGTCTATAACTATAAACGGGAATTTTTGTTTAGTAGCTTTTATATTTAAAACTTTTAAATAGACACATCAACCATCAAAAGTTTCTCGTAGCTCCATCGAACGTACAGAGAAGCAGGTCAACGCAAAGCATATTAAAAACCCGACTTCTTTAGGGAGGCATAAAGACCCGCCTTTAACTTCTCTTATAGTTTGTTCACTATAGGTGAGCCGATTTACCAATTCACTAACGATGTATTTAGCTTTAATGATACATATATAATATAGCAATTATAATATGTATAAGGTTTCTTTTAAACAGTTTTAAAGTTCAGCTTCTATTTTAAACATTTTAAAATTTTAGGGGTATATTTAAACAGTTCAAAATACAAGGTTTCTAAAATGGGAAATTCATATTAACATTCTAATCACAGCCAATAACATATATGCCATATTATTACCTTATATCACATGGTAACAATTTACTTTTTAAGTGGCTACTAGAAATAAAGGCAAAGCTCTTAATACCCACTCAAGGGTTTACTATTCCCTCAACTAGATTAACACGCAACGGAAATAATTATAAATCTAGGTCTAGAAGGTAACTAAAACCCTAAAAGAACTAAACCTAATTAAATAAAAGCAACTTAAACGAAAATTAATAAAATAAATAATTAAATAAAAGGAAAATACTAACCTTTGAGAAAATCGATTCTCACTACCGGACCACCTTGGTCGAAACTTGAGGCGAGTACCCAAAACCGATACCTCTAATGTCTCCACACCCACGAAACCAAGAGAAACTATTATTTCGAACTTCCTAGTTCCCCATCAATACGCAAAGAACTCCCTTACAAGGAGTAAGAAATAGATAGTTAGAATTGAATGATGAAGACCTAGGCATGCCCCTCTATTTATATCCAAAAAGAGGAGGTTGGGTTGTCTCCTTGGGGCGATGTGGGACATCCCCCAAAAACATCTCGTGCCTTGTTATGGCGTAACACCAAAAGTGGTTACGCCGTAACCTATTCTTCAAAACCTTTTCTCTTTTATGGTTCACTGAGGGCGACCCAAAAAGGACTCTACTTTTGACGATAGTCTTACCAATTAGTTATGAACTTGGACACTAATTCCAACAATATAGCACTCTAATCCCTTTGAAGTTGAAACTGCTTGTTGTTACATGATATTTGCCTAAGATTCAACACGATACTTTTTTAACCTTTTTAAACCAGTTCCAGTCGAATCCAAAACCAAAGAATATGTATTGATTCAGTCAAAACTATTATGCTTTTTTTAAACCGTACTGATTCAGTACTGGAACTGAATTGCCCAAGATTCTATACGATTTCAAAACCAAAGAATCAACATTGATTCAGTCAAAACTGCTTGTTTTCACCTGATATTTTCCTAAGTTTAAGGCTTGGTATTGCAAGTTTTGGTATTCTGAAAAAATCACTTGATATTTCCATTAGGCATTACATTTGTTTAGATAACTTGTGCATAAAAAGAATGCTATTTTCAAAAATAAATAATGGCATCATCTTTGTCTTAAAAGGGTACCCTATCTTAAAATCACCAACACTTTAAGTTACATCAATAGGAAGTTCTAATAAGTAATCAAACCTCTTATTTAAGCGATTCCAAACACCTTAATGCCAACAATTCCAACATGGTAAAAGATCCCGACAATTCTAAAGCAACTCTAAGTAACTTTCAATCATTACACCAACGACACATGTTACAATTCTGTACACAAAGCATCAGAATCAAAACATGACTACCAAAATTTTTTTAAGATGATAAAAATGATTGCCGATACACTTTAGAATGGTTCAACTTAGTATTCAGTTCAATCCTCAGTTACTGATTTACAAATAGTTCAAACCTTTTGGAGATCTAACAAGCAGTCTTTAATTATGCTTCTTGTATTGGAAAGCTAGGTGCACCATTAATTAGTTGGGTTCACTTGTAAATGCAGTTTTTTCGTAATCTAACCTCTCAACAGCAAATGTGTCCTCACCAGGTCAATAACTTCTAGTGTACTGAATCTGAGACAAATTTTTACAAAGAACAAAAATCCTATCTAACATTGGATCCAAGTAGTGAACGGGTGCAACTTGACCCTGCATGACAGAAACAAAAAGTGTCATTAATAAAAAAAACACCTAACTAAATACATTGTTATTTAGATAAAGATTAATCTTTTTAACTTACAGCATAATCATAATCACCAGGAATAGATTCCACAGAATTCACATCGACATCATTATTAATAACATGTTCAGTATAAAAATTTAAGTTGATATGAGAAAATACAAAAAAAACCCTAATTTTGGAATTTTGATAAAGATTAATACATACAGTTACAACTTCATCATGAAAAAATGGTATGATGTTAGTAGAAAGGACCAGTTGAATGATTTTTTTATTGAGATCAGTGGTAGCTCTAATTTCTTCCCTATTTAACCTTGAAACATAAGCTTCCTTTCCAGGCCAAACAGGCCAAACGTACGATTTCCCATCAGCTCTTACGAATTTTGGAGCCTCAAGTGTGCTTAGACTGTACCGTATTTCTAAAAGCTTCTCCATAGTGAAGGAATCTTATTCAAATCCTCATCTAGATGATGACCCACTGCAACGCATCTCCTGTTTATACAGGAAAAAGTCATTAACAAAAAAAAACCCATAGTTTTTAACGTAATATATATTGGTGCGCTTAATGTTATTTTAAGTTCATATATTCTATCTACAAGATTTGCAGTCTAATATACATATTAGACAAGTAGATTTTAGACTAAATGTAGTGGTGACCGCAGAGGACACCGCCACGTCAGCGCCAACTCAACTTTCTCTCTCTTAGACCGCACAGTGACAAAAAACATGTAGTGGTGACCGCAGAGGACACCGAACAATTTAAAAAAAAACATTACATTAATAATTAAATATTTTACAAATTAAAATACAGAAATAAAAATACACGAAAGAAAAGACGGAAAAAAATTACGGAAATAAAAAACATGAACTTGACGAAATTTAAAAATACAACACAAATACATTTTAAAACATATAGTTCGAATAGTATCCGTTAGAATAGTAGTTGTTTGATTTCAAATTTGAAAATTACATTACGGAATTGAAAATTACATTATGGAATTGAAAATTACATTACGAAATTGAGAATTTAATAACAATACTGAATTTGAAAATTACAATAATAATAAAAACATTACATAATAATGTTAAACTAATAAAACCGTATCCTTTCGGAAAACCTCAACCACATTTCTTTTTGTAATGTTAAGGTAATGCTCTGATGGTTTAGGAGTGAAAACTGAGACATTAGCAAGTATCATAGCAGCTCCTACAGTAATATCCTTTCCATAACTACCCACATCAAGGACTTTGTAGTGTATTGTTCCAGGTACTGTACCTGATAGATCTTTCAGGGTCACATTTAAATCTCCAAGAGCATTCGGATAACAAGACTTGACTATTGCAACAACTTGTTCAAGTTTTCCCTTTTTAAGAAAGTTTTCGATGTCTCCCAAACATCCAGTTACAGTGCCACCAAATGCAATAACATAGTTAGTGGCGCTAACCCATGCCCCACTGTTAAAATCAGCATCCTCACCCACATCCTCAACAACTTTCTGCATATATTCTTGTGTCGACATTAAAGCCCCATCCGGATCAAGAATAAATACATTTTCTTTAAGCAGCTTGGCTCGCTGAACAAGACCCGCAGGACCGGGTATTATCCTCACTGGGTTTGAGGTTGAGGAAGATGGTTCAACACGTGTGCTACTAGAGGAACTCACAACGTGTGTTAACTGAAGATCGGAATCATCTATATCTAGACTTAATTCCCATGGTTCATTTTCGTTATTGAAATTGGAATCCATTTGAGATTGTTGGAATAAGAAGGTGTGTGGCAAATTGAGGAAATGGTGAGGGCTATTTATAAGGAGAAATCTTGAAAGAGTTGGATCACGTAATTTTAACATGCTGTCTATAACTTCAAATTACACGTGATAACATTAAAATAAAATACAGAATTTAAAAATACATTACAAACAAAACACTTAGACAATGCATGTTAATTTAAAAATTAAATAGATAAAACAACCTACGCTAGTTATTAAACAGTAAGAAGAATTAGTGATAGGACAACTCTCTGACATTAAGTATATCACGCATAACTTTGCGCGATCTACATTTTTTAACTTTTATTAAAAAGCGTTGATAGGACAACTCTCTGACATTAAGTATATCACGCATAACTTTGCGCGATCTACATTTTTTAACTTTTATTTAAAAGCGTTGATAGGACAACTCTCTGACATTAAGTATATCACGCATAACTTTGCGCGATCTACATTTTGTAAGGTTGATATATAATTCTTGAAACGAATATGTATTCATAACATTCTAAACTCAACTTTAAGAAAAATGTCGTCAAATATAAAAAACTTCAAGTGCTTAATTCATTTTAATGAAACCCAACGAGGTTCCATACTGTCAGAAGATTTGACATACTCAATGTTACATGAAATGGTGATGCGGAAATTCAAGTTGGAAGCAAATGCTGTGATAAACTTATCGTTTAAGCTCTCGTCATTTGACTTTGCTGTTGATATCACAGACGACGATGAGGTACAATTTTTTGTTGGGTGTGCTTGTAACTCCAATGATGAATTTGCACATTTGTTTGTTTCTGAATAGAAAAATAATCAAAAAGAATATGTTCTTTAATTTTTTTGAATCACCAACTTTAGAAAACGAAAGTGTATAAAATGGTACTGTTTTTTTATTAAAAAAGGTTTAATAAAAGTGAGATTATTATATGAAAGGGAATTATGTTATGTTTTTTTAAATAAAAAATATAAAAAGAAAAAGAGTTAATTTTTATTTAATACAAATCTCCTCTGCCATTGTAAGGTCGTGCAAAGCCTCTAACTTGCAAAGTTAGGGATGACCAGTCCTTTCTTGCTTCGTTCGCGTATGGAGTGGACCAGGTCCCTTTTATTCCACATAAATGGACCACCGATCCTACAAAAGGAAGACGTCCCATTACATTTAGATATACCTTATTAATTGTAAGTTAACTAAGCATACTCTTTAAGAGCTTTAATTTGTTCAAAGCTTCTGTTATGATATGAGGGCTTGATCAATAACGAAAATGCAAGAAAAGTACCGATCCATAAAATATGGAACAAACTTTATTTTTTTATCTCATTCTTAAATAATGGATACATTAAATATTTTAGGCCCACTTTTTATTTTTAGAACACCTCACCTAAATACCGTTCCAAAAAATATGTTCCATAAAATCGTTTGATCTATAAAATATTTTGGGGCCCACTTTTTGAATTTTTGCGAACGCTTCAACTGAAAAAACAGTTCCAAAAAAATGCTTTTCCAATAAATCACATTTTATTTTTTTAGTACTTCCCTTTTCCCCTTCCTCCATAATAAGTCTCAGTTTGTAGATCAATGTTTATTTATAGATTTTGTGCAGATGTGGCTGAATAAGGAGTACGAGTATGTGATGAACGTGCTTTATTTCCAGTTACAAACCACCTGCATTTCCTTAAATTGCACCATTTTCATCCACCACGTCAAACACTGTAGAATAGTGAGGACGTTGAGCAAGGATTCTGTTAGTTAGCGGCACACGAGACTGGCATCCGTCTTTGGAACACAGCCACCAGTTCGCACCTGACATGTGTGAATACAGATAATCAGGTAACAATGGTCAGCTCTCCTATTTTATTTCTTAACATATTTTAGTCGTGACAACGGACAACCTCAGACCCATGAAAATTGGGTGTAGGAACTGATGATATAATTATTAACTTGCTGTGGTCATTAGATATAGTGAAACTAATAATGCCGGTTAATAATTAACTTAAAAAGATGCAATAGGGCTGAGCGGAGATGGTAAGGGGCGTTTAATGGTGGAAGAATTAGGTTTTCATGTGGTGAAGTGAAGAATGACAGAAAAAGATTTGAGTTTTTTTTATATACTTTACCTTACTTGGGGAAGACTCCTTCTGGGACGTTTACAGGCTCTAGAGTCTACGAAAAAATTAGGCCATAGTTTTTTTTTCTTATATACGTTATTTCATTTGGGGGAGTCATGGTGGTGGTGGTGGTGGTGGCTAATGAAGCAAACACAACCATGACTATCAACTTCTTCATTTGTTTTTACGTGTTGGAATGAAACAGTGATGAATGGGAAATTGTTAACTTTTCATTTAAGTACCGAATGCAGACAATGATCTTAGTGAATTCACATCAATAGGATTCTTTAAAGGCCTCACTATGTGTTTGTTTACTGAATTTGGGTGAAGGAATGGTTCCCGGGCAAATATTGTTTATTATATTTGTCTCAAAAGTGTTCCCATTTTCTTTGTGCGTTTTTTTAAGCAACTTGTATTTTAGCTGTAACTTTTTACCGCCATAAAAAACAGGATTGTAACTGTAATGAGCTGCTTAGGCAGAGCACAAACAAGTGCATTTCCAGTTGGTTTCACACCTGCATAGTGTTAGGTTTTACAATCTAATTAACCATATTAATTAACACGAGTACGCAGCAGAATAAAGATAACATGTAGAATACATTAATTAACAAGAATAGAAGAATTATACCTTTTATCACGAAACGATACACCGTTTAAAGGTAACCGTAAACACCATATTCTATATATACGTGTGTATAATACCACGCGAAACCACCAAGAATCAAAAGTATGATTCCTCTAAGCTTCCACACACAATACGTTCTTAGCAAACAATGAAGTATGCTAGTACTAGTAGTGATATAGCAAACAAATACCTTCGTCTTTGATTTCTATCAACACACGAACGAATCACAATAGTTGTGGGTTGTGTTCGTCGACCGAAACCCCAAGGGGTGTTGAAACCGATCGCACGACACAAGAAACAAGTAAAAACGAAAACCCTTAAAGATATTCAAGGTTCGGTCGAGCTTAGGTAAACACAAGGACGATATATATGGTTTTTGGTTTTTTCAAGTTATGCCATAATAATGAAAAACAATCCCTATATATAGTCCTCACAATGATCTCCTAATCCTATTAGGAAACTATGTTTCCAGCCGACTAGAACAAGGAAAAGGGTCAAACCAAAAATTCCTTTTTCTTAGTTTTTCGTATTAAGTCCTTTAACTTTTAAATACTTAAATCTCATTAACATTTAACGATTGTTTGCTAAATCATTACTTAAACATTGTTTATGTATTAACGTGTGCGTCCCCTTAGGCTCGTATAATTCCCGGACATATATTAATTCATATATGGTCATATTCCAACAGCTCCCACTTGGACATGTATGAATAATATAATAACATTGGTAAGCGTCTAGCAACACGCCAATGCTCCCAGAAACATCCGAGTTTTGTTTCACAGGGCATGAACAAATGATTTATGAATTTACAATCCCTTTGTTTTTGATACCGTTGTTCAATTGGATATGGATCAATGTCATTCCATATTTAACGATTCTGTTTCTCATATATGAAGTAATCAAGATTACTGAAAATCAATAAGACATATCTTTTACGGCCATACACAAATCTGATTATTTCTATGAGGGGCCCAGTGGTGTCTTCTTCAACAATTTGAAGGAACAAATTCTATATTGACTACAAGTGTCCAGTCATCATGTGGCATAAACCATTCTGGCATAGCCTTTATTAGTTACATTATTCAGGACAACTTAAACTATATCAAGAAGGAATATCCACATATGCTAAACCTACTTGCGTCTCAAGTCTAAGGATTTATGTAAATAAAATCACGTACAAGATTCACTTGATGACGTCGATCCATAAAGTGATATTCTTGTGGCGGGGAAATCCAATATTCATCTTATGAATATCATGTGAGTTTGGTGGACTCATCCTTAATATCTGTAATATCACATATCTATAATATCACCAATCACTCAGAATTGTCTTAGTTTAACAATATTCCCATATTGTTAATCGACAACGGATTAATTTTAGAATAATACATTTATCATTCATGGATTTAAACATGCAAATATAGGACACAATTTATAATATAAAATAACAAAATACCAACGTATCATTATCATAAAATAAAATGTTTTACATCCCTTATCCAAATACTAAAACACAGATCTACATGAAACTACTAGCAGGACGAAGCCCCATGCCCCTGGCATGTTGAGTAAGCTTCCTATTTGATAAAGCCTTTGTAAAAGGATCAGCTAGATTGTTATCTGTGTGAACTTTAAGTATCCTTATTTCACCCAGTTCAACACACTCGCGAACATAATGATATCGTCTTTGATAGTGTCTGGCGCCTTTCTGAACTCCCGGTTCATTAGCATAATGAACTGCAGCTGAATTGTCGCAGTACATATTTAAAGGTTCATTTATCGTTGGTACTATACCAAGCCCTGAGATAAATTTCCTAATCCAAACAGCTTCCATGGCAGCTTCTGACGCAGCTATGTATTCAGATTCTGTAGCAGACATTGCAGTGGTACTTTGCTTGGAGCTCTTCCAATCCACTGCGCCTCCATTCAAAACGAAAACATATCTTGTCTGAGACTTCGTGTCATCTCTATCAGTCTCGAATCCAACATCGCAATAGCATTCAACTCTAAGTTCTGTGCTAGGATTTCCACCATAAACCAAGAACATATCTTTAGTATTTCTTAAATACTTAAGAATGTTTTTCACAGCAGTCCAGTGAAGTTCACCTGGATTCTGTTGAAACCGGCTTGTTAAATTTTGCGCGAACGCAACATCAGGTCTAGTGCATCTAACCGCATACATGATGGATCCTACAGCCGAAGCATAAGGTACATTCTTCATGCGATTTACCTCTTTAGGCGTTTGAGCACCTTGTGATTTGTTCAAGTCAAGTCTTTCTTGCATGGGGATATGACCACGTTTGGAATTATCCATTTTATATCTCTTCAAGATCTTATCCATGTAAGCATTTTGACAAAGTCCAATTCCCCCAAATCCTTCATAGCAAAACACTTTCCAAGATAATCCTTTACACTTTGTAAACTTGGAATGTGATTACCCATGATGATTATGTCATCAACATATAAGATGAGGAATGTAACATTACTCCCACTAGCCTTTTGATATACACATGGCTCATCAAGATTTTGAGCAAATCCAAACCTTTTGATTTCCTCATCAAATCTTTTATTCCAGCTTCTTGATGCTTGCTTAAGACCATAAATGGATCTTTGAAGCTTGCATACTTTCCTGGGATGATTAGGATCAACAAAACCTTCAGGTTGCACCATATAGATGTCTTCATCAAGGTAACCATTTAAGAAGGCTGTTTTAACATCCATTTGCCATATCTCATAATCATAGTATGCTGCTATAGATATGAGAATTCTAATAGCTCTAATGTCAGCGACAGGTGAGAACGTTTCTTCATAATCAACCCCGTAGAGTTGAGTGTAACCCTTTGCTACAAGACGAGCTTTATAGACGTGTACAATACCATCCATGTCAGTCTTTTTCTTAAAAAGCCACCTGCTCCCAACGGTCTTACAACCAGGAGGAAGATCGACCAGGACCCATACCATATTGTCCATCATGGATTGTATTTCCGCATTCATAGCATCAATCCACTTATTAGATTCTGAATCCAACATTGCGGCTTTATAGCTAGCGGGTTCATTAAGATCCCCTAGACTATGCTCCTCCACCTCTACATTTAGACATAAGCGGTTTGGAGCTCGATGTGTCCTTTCGGACCTACGAATCGGAATCACTTCCTCTTGTGGTGGTTCAAAACCCTCCACCTCTTGAGGAATGTTGCTAGTGATTTCAGAAGGTGTTGTATCTTCTTCTTCTTGAATTTCTTCAAGATCTAC
The DNA here is from genome assembly GCA_026074375.1 of Tanacetum coccineum. NCBI lineage: Eukaryota > Viridiplantae > Streptophyta > Magnoliopsida > Asterales > Asteraceae > Tanacetum > Tanacetum coccineum. Next base: position 9,012 of record BQNB010047217.1, on the reverse strand, counting down.
CGCCCTCCCACTGATTTCTTGACTTATGAGACGCTTCTCAAAGAATTCAGCATACCTTGCAACAACAATTTTGTTTTCAGGTGGGAAGTAGAAATAGTAACCCATCGTTTCCTTTGGGTATCCTATGAAGATACACTTAACAGATCTTTGTTCGAGTTTGTCAGGCGTATCTCTCTTCACAAGAGCCTCACATCCCCAGACCTTTAAGTAAGACAAGTTTGGAACTTTTCCATACCACAGTTCATATGGTGTCTTATCTACCTTCTTTGTTGGAACCATATTGAGAATGCGTGTTGCAGACTCTAGAGCATAATCCCAAAAGGATAAAGGCAGAGTTGTAAGATTCATCATAGATCGCACCATATCTAACAAAGTGTGGTTCTCCTCTCATGTAACATTCCGTATTTTCAGGTCATTTATGACGTCATATATTTCACAAATTATTTTTTTTCTTTCTCGTACTTGTTTACTTTTAATTTTATTAGTTAAGTTAAATCGCGTAAGCTATAAATTATCAATTAGCGTAAATGGACACCAAACAAATTAAAGTTTTCGTCAAGCGAGCAATATATTATTTTTTTACAAAAGTAATAATCAACTTTTTATATTTTATTTTTATTGGTTACGTAAAATAATTACGTTTCGCAATTAACTACATTTAGGCATACCCGGAAGCACCGAAACTTTTCTACGCTTCAACGAATACTCAATTTTATTTCCAATGATCAAAGTTTATAAAAACTTTACCCGTGTATATATAGATAGGATGCCCCATTTACAAGAAATAACCAAGACTTTACAAATTTCATGTATACATTTTAAATAAAGTTATCTTTACTTACAACTTTCACAAATGAAAGTATTCATTCAATTTCAATAAATAAAAGAGCTAGCTAGTTATTTCCTCATTTCCATGGGATCACTCTCTCATTAGGGAACCAAGAAACACATGCATTTATCACAAGTAACATGTACATCTATGGTTAGTAAGACCTAGCTACACTTGACCAAGAAAAAGCCTTAAGACCCTCATCTTGTTCCCCCTTGGTTTCCAACGACCCAAAACCCTCCCCCTTTGAATATCTTGGTCAATTTTCTATCACTCTTACCACCTTTCTCTTATATATTACATGCATACAAGGTGATAACATCCACAAGTCTTAAACACTTACCAAAAATCATATTCTTTCTCTCTTTTTGGCTACATAGGCCACGGCTCAAAAGCCCTCCCCACACAAACCATACAATCTTTTTATACAACTCATACAAGCTTTCATACACTATATCTAAGATACCTCAAGATGTTTTAAAGGTTTGATCAAGCCTTTAAAAGGATTAAGCAAGAAAAGGAAGCTAGGGTTTACTTGGGAAAATTAGGGTTTTCACCTTATATTTTCAAGCCAAGGGTTTAAATCACAAGGGTGTGATTGTTCTCCTTTTCACTACTCATTCATACAAGGTCATCTAAAACCCTAATCATTTCATAATTATGATTTTATGTGTTTATATGTTCTATTTAGCAATATCACCATTTAGGATATGTTTGACTTGTAAAAATGGATTTTTCTCGTAAACATGATTTTATGAACTTGTACACATGTTATATGGATGGTATATTGAGGTTATAAAAGGGTTGTAAGACTTGTACACTCTTGGTTATGTGTAAAAATGATTATGTATAAACTAGTGATTAAAGTGTACTTAAGAAAGTTATGGTTTATAAGTGTGATTATGGACTTGTTAACTTGGACATTTGGACAATCCATGGACTAATGGACTTTATTATATGTAAGACATATAATGTATATATGGTATAAAAGACTTGTGGTAATTTACAAAGTTGAAAGTTATAAAAACAAAGCTTAAATATGGATTTAAGAAAGACATGCAAACTTTCTGTTTAAATTCGACATATAATCTGTCCATTTTATATTTTTATAAGATAGTACGTCTCATGACGATTCCAAAAAGCTAAGAAACTCGAAAAACGGATTAATAACGCAAAAGATACGTAGTTTACGAGTTACACGTTAATTAAACGCGTTATAAAATAAACTTTATAAAAGCAAGTTGTAAAATATTTCTAAAACAGAAAGTTTAGTATTTTTCACAGATTGTACATATTTTTAGGATTCCAAAATGATAAGAAACGTAATTTTTCAATCAATAACGAAGAAGTTACGAATTACGCGAGTTTACGATAATAATACCTTTATAAAAATACTTTTATAAAAAGTTACTGTTCATGACAGAAACATTTATTTTTGTAAACCTCATAAATAGATAGAACTTTCAATTACGAGATCGTGCTCGAAAGAATCGCTAAAAACGGAGCTATAACGAATAAAATACGACGTTTACGAGTTTACGATAACAAAAACTATAAAAATAAATTTATAAACTGGTGTGAACAGTAAAAGTTACTGTTCACCAGTAGGTCCAAATTTTGAAAATGTCAAATTATGATAACTCGTCTTAATACGAAAGCGTGGGCATAAGAAACGTCAAAATCGGGCTTAAAACGCGAAAGTTACGCCAGTTTTACTAAAACGGTAATTATAAACGTTTTAACTTATTAAACACAATTTTACTAAAACAATTAGATGGTGATGTAGCTATATAGAATTATATGTGGCATTAGTTAGTCAAGGTGCTTAGTACTTATACGGCCTATATTAATTTAGGTTGCATTCCGTCATTGCCGTGACGCATTTTCTGTTGTATTTGGATTATCAATAACTCGAGGTGAGTTCATAGCCCCATTTCTATCTACTTGTTTTAGGTTTTTAAACTTACCGGGGGTGAATTTCATGCTTGTTTTCATACGGGAACAAGTGTTTAAATGTATGCTATCAGATTATTGGCCTGATATTATTGCCTAAGTTACACAGTGTCATCTAGTCCCTCCACTTATCATGACCGTCAATTGCTATTATAGTGAGCGCTAGTGTTGTAGATAGATCTATCGGGGGATAACAATCCCCACAAAATTTAATGGTCATATGTTGATCATGGTTGCATTTAACATTTAGGAGAATGTAGGCTGTATTGGCAGAAGAAATCCTACCCTATGCTGGGGCAGAAAGATAGTTAAGGCTTCGGGATCTGAGCTTTGTGAATAATACATGTTTTTGGACTACTGAATTTTTGTTTCATAGACTACCATTACTTAAATCTGTGATCCACACTTATACAGACAACTGTGAATTTCACTCAACCTTTGACCCCCCCCCCCCTGGGCCGCCTCGCTCCCCTTTTAGCATGTTTAATTTCTGGTCCCTAATGTATAAGCTGGATTGGGAGAGTAATGGATATAATGAAGATGGATTCTGTGTTTATTTAAATTCGATGCAACTTTTGTCTCTATAAAAACTTTTCGCTCACCTTTTTGTAGTATGCAGCCTTTTGTTTAATTAACAAAATATGTGGATAATGTTTATACCCCGACTTTTTAAAACACATGGGAACTAATGTATGAACTCTGATAAATTTGTATGCCCCCAACACGTCCCCACATCCGCTCCACCCCCCAATCTTATCTTAAAACGTCCATTTAAGGTCGTTTCCTATATCTTGATTGTTGTACTTGACGTAGCACCCCATTGTTTCCATTCCGCTGCATACCAGATTTTGGGGGTGTTACACAACAATAGCGAAAGACTCGAAAGGATTATGGCACGAGAAGAGGTAGTTCCTCCACTTCTTCTTCATCCGCCTTCGGTCAACCATCCTCCTCTCACCCTGACGATGATTATAATGATGGAAATGACGAAGGGACCTCGCGTGAAAGCACTCATTCCCCTACTCATTTTGTCAATTCGTTGTCAAATGACATTCCTCAAATCTTTTCAAACCCACCCAATGTTATCCCAAACATGGAAGCCTTCTATTCTCGCCAAACCGAAATCCTAAATCGTCAAGTCCAATTGCGAGATCAGCAACGTGGTGGAATAAGGTCAATCAGGAAGGGCATCAAGAACTTGTGGAGGAAGAAGCAGAAGTAAGCAACGTGGAACATTGCTAAAAATATTTTGATTATGATTGATACTTATTTATATTTGTTGGTACTAACATCTTATTACTTATGCCTTGGTACTTAAACTTATGCCTTATTTGGTAGGATTTTTAGTACTTAGTTTGGGCAACGTAATTTGCCTTGGATGATCGTTCCATTTTATCATCCTAAACTTATTTGCATGCATCTTACTACACTATGTTTTCTATTATATTTATGATATTATGCATGCTTAATTATGTCTTAGTCACATGCCTATAATTGCTTCCCAAATAGAATTTAAATTAGCTAGCCTATGAATTTGAAAATTTTGATGTATTAGATGATTCTTGAGGAAATAGATTTGGCTACAAAAGAGAAATCTTAGGGTAACACTTTCTTCACAGGTTTAAAATCCTGGAAAAACTGGGGAAAATTTTCGTCCCTCCAGAAAACGGTCCCCTTAAATACCAGGCGACCCTCAAATATATATGGAACCGCCCCCTATTTAAGGGACCGCCATCAGAGGTCATGAGATTTTTCACTGTGTTTCTTCTGATTTTCTGTGCAGTTGACTATCTCCCTTCCTAGGCCCAACTATCTTTCTGCATTTTGCTAAACCATTCTTGGAATTTATTTTCTTTATTCTCATGCTTTACCTCATTAATCACACTCATCCTAGTTAAATAATCACATCCACTATGTCCTTCATCATCTTCACCATAATTCTCTTCATTCTTTCTCTACCTCCATGACTTCCATTCAAGCCTCATCATCAAACCCTTCCAAAAGAGCTAAAATAACTATCATTCCACCAAGAAAACTCTTTGTTGATTTAACAAATGAAGATGATGACACTATCACACCTTATCCCATAACAAAATCCTCATCTCCATCTCCACCAAATGCACCATCAAAAACTCCATCAACCAAAGATACATCATCTACCTTTGGCACCACTTCCTCCTCATTTGAATCAAAACCTCAATCTTCACCTCTTTCTTCAAATGACGTACCTTCTCCTCAACCATCTAATCCTTTTCTTGATGACATATTGGATGCTCCTTGAAGACCTCCAAATCCACCTCCACTTCAAAGTCATCCTTCATTGGATATCACTCTCTCCTTGTCACCACTCACCCCTCTTGATCATATTCTTGATACCCCTTCACCACCTTCACTACCACCACCACCTCAACCACCTATCATGGGTCATCCCATCTATTTCAACATGTTTGACTATCATGGGGTAAATTGTCTTTGTTGTTTTCACAACCGAAATCTCATTCTTTCTCTTAGGGATGAGATGAATTTCATGTTTGCTCACCTTGAGTATCTTCTTACTTCCGCCATTACTCACCCTCTCCACCTCATTCTTAAAACATATTCAATGCTTCTAAAATAATGTTTCACCCAACCTTTTGCTCAAAGCCATTTTCTATGACTCAAGAATCATTTAGGTTTTATGTAGTACTTAGAATGTTAACATGGTTATGTCTTCTTTATTTAAATCTAGTCTTGTAATATTCATACTTTCATGTATGAATTTGCTTTATTATTATGAATGAATGAACTTTTATTACTATGGGTGACTTGCATGCATATCTTTTGTTGGCTACTTCTTTTCTACATAGCCATATATATATATATACATAGATATTATATATATATATATAAATATATAATATATATATAGTATATATATATATATATATATGTCGTAATTATTGCACTTTGTTTAGAATGTTTCTCTTGCCACTTGTATTTTCTAACTTTGGTTTTGAATCAAAATCCTAAGCTCGATCCTTTGTTGTCCCAAACAAGGGGGGAGCATCACACAAGGGAGAGTCCTTGGCATCGTCCGATTCTTTCTTTCCTCTAAATAACCCCGACGATCAACCTCATTAATAACTGCAAAATTTTGATTTTTAATCCTAAAATGAGTTTTATATTTTTGTCAACGTCAAAAAAGATGGGGAGATTGTTAAGAACAAATAATGCAAAAAACGTTATTTAATTTTCGACTCCTCTACGTTTTGAAGATGACAAAATGTAAAAACGTCTACGATAAAAATAAACATTTACGTGTTATTAATCGTAAATTTCCATTTCAACGTAAATCACTTAAGGTATGAATAAACAAATCATTAAACACGATTAGTGATCAAGAAAATATTTTTTCTTAACCATTACATTTCTACAAAAGTATTTTTACAAAATAAAAATATACAAAATATTTTATTTATAAAAGAAATGTTTTATTTAATTATAAAAATTTGAAACTGGTTTTTCCCCCAAAACAGAAAGGTCCATACCAGTTTCAACCTTCTCCACTAAAAGACAAAAATGGGAGCGTTTACCTAGGGCGGCCCCCTGATAGGCAGGACGGCCCCAGATATATCTGGGACCGCCGGGACCGCCCACATGAGACGTTGCCCAGTCCTAGCTATAAATATTGCACTATTCCCTGCAGTTTTTTATACCTCTTAGCACGATTTTTTCAAATCTCTTTCTCTCTCTAAAACCTTCTTTCTCTCTCTAAATCTCTTGATCACTAACATAGTTTAATCTTGTTTCAAGTGATCCAATCTCATCTTCTACCTTCTTCCTTTCTCTATCAAGTGCAAGAGAAGAACACTCGTATTCGTCAAGAAACGAAGTGTTATAGATTAGTGATTTCTTCTATCTTCTTCTAAGATCCAAACCTATATTTTCTTGATCTTGTGTTTGTGTGTAAATCGGATAGTATAGATCGTGTGTCGATTAGTATTTTAGTCCTTAAAATACATTAGTGAAGTGGTAGATTGTTTCTAGCTAAGATTAGGACTCGACATTTAGCTTAGTGTCGGAAAACACCGTAAGCGACGTGTAAACTGTTTTCTCCGCCTAAAGGGAGCTTGTTGACATTGTGAAATCTCGAGTCGGATACTCGGGGAGTGGAGTAGGGAGAAGAGGAGCTTCGTAGCCGAACCACTATAAATCTTGGTGTTTTGGTTTGATCGTTCTATCCTTCACTTTCTTTATATTGTTTACGTTTCTTATTTATTGTTAGCATTGTGATTGTGATTAGTTAGATATATTCTTGGTTCAAATTGTTGATTGATTGAACATATATTCGAATCTAACAAATTTAAAAGCAAGATTTCAAAACGCCAAATAACCGGTAAACTATTCAACCCCCCGTTCTAGTTTCCACAAAGGAATTTAAAATTCGAGAAATTGCCAAAATGAGGAGAATTAGAATTCCTCCAAAAATGAGGAATTTTAATTTGCTTGGAAACATTTTTTTATAAAAGACCAAATTAGACCAAAATACTATTTTTTTGTTGTTTTTGTTGTATTTTTTTCTTGTTGAGTTGGGGTTGGGTCAACTCGGGTCGGGTCCATTTAGGTTCGGGTCAACCTGAATATGAGTAAAATGTAATAAAATTGTCCATTTTGTACTCATTTAAATAAAAAATTTATAAAATTTATATTAAATTAAATAAAAAATATGTATTTGTGTCAATCCCTCCCTCGCTCATGAAAGGGATCTGTTGCAATGGATGGCAGAGGGTCTGTAGTACTCGAAGCACTAGAGTGATCCAATAGCGGGTCGACCTAAACCCGAGTTAGCCAAAAAAAATTAACCCGATACTCGACCCTATTTAGTATTCGTGTTACTCTGGTTGACCCGAATAACCCGAATAGTTTTTTTGACCCAAGTAATCCGACCTGTATAGGCTTAATTGGGTTCGGGGCCGGGGCCGGGGCCAGGTCGGGTTTGAGATTTTTGACACCCCTAACCGTCACTCCCTAAAAAAATTGCAAGATTAAACATAAGGACAAATTTCAAAATAATATGAATTTTTGTCAACCAAACATGCGAAGGTATTCTAAATCCCAAAATTTTAGATATTCGAGAATTGAAATTTCCTGAAATTTAAAATTCCAGAATTTCAAATTTACGAGCCAAACACCACCTTGGAGAAAAAGTCCGAAAGAGCAAAAAATATATCGATTAAATCGTATAAATCTTAGTTCAAAACTTGTCATCTCCAATTAGGGCTGAGCATAATAAACCGCGGACTGGACCGAGAAACCGGACCGAACATATTTCGGACCAGTCCTTGGTCCGTTCTTTCTCTCATATTCGGCATTCGGTCTGGTCCGGTCTTAAGCCAAACCGGTTATTATGCTTTGTTGGACCGGACTGGACCGAAGACCAAACCGACCCGGACATGGATCGAATATTTCAATCCATTCATCAGTCCCGTGTTTTAGATCAAATCGATTTTTGATCCGATCCGATTTAGTTTTCAGACCGTGATCAACCTTATCTTTAACTTGAATAATAGAAAAGCTTAATTAAAATATTAGCATTCAAAATAAAATTCATGTTTCAAAAGATAGTCAACATAAAGTACATAAGATGTATATTTGACCATACGTGCAAACATTATATGCGAATATTGAAAATTGATCTATTAAGAAGAGAAAATAAAATAAAAAGAATGAGAAATGTCTTTAGTCATACATTTCAAATAAAAAAAGAGAATTTTATAAGAGATGTATCTCTTTTTGTAGATGCATTTGAAATGTATGATTGTGGTTATTTTTCATCTTTCTCATTTTACTTTTATTTCTGATTTGATAGAGCATCCACTATGAGAGGTTTATGAAAAGGTTTAAGGAAACTTGAAAAAGTTTATATCTTATTGTAACTAGGGGTGAGCAGAAGAAACCGAAACCGAACCGAAAACCGAAAAAACCGAACTGAAAAAACCGACCGAAACTAGAAACCGATAGTTCGGTTTTTAATTTTTTAAAAACCGCAAAATTTTCGGTTCGGTTTCGGTTTTTGTTCAAAAACCGAACCGTAAAAACCGAACCGAACCAAACCAGTTTTAGAATAATATATAATTAATATAATATAAATAAATAAATGATAACTAAAAATTTTAAATTCATATTTATTTTATGGATGAAATTATTATAATATATATTATCTTAATGTTTATATATATGTTTGTCGTGTA
>BQNB010047216.1:5354-43252 GCA_026074375.1 Tanacetum coccineum | reverse complement strand
CCCAAAGTATACTTTTATTAGCTAATTATTCAACACACTGATTAAAAAGAAGTTTGATTACCTGTTTTGACTCGTACTAAATAATTAACCATTTTTGATAAACCCGTCCATTCTAACATGAGTTTGTTGTTTAAGGTTATTAAATAACCTTTTAGATAGTCTACAGGTCACATAACCATCAACGTAGATGTAATGTGTTGGAAATTTAGTGTAATTGTAGGAATCGGATTATACTTGAAAATAGGTTTGAAGGTACGGAGTGTACACTAATCAAGTCACTGATTTTCTTTGACTTTTTTAATAGTTAGAATTAAATGGGTGGTTACAAATATTTAAGTAGGTTTGACTACATTAAATGTTTTGTAATATCTTTTGCTTATTTAACTAGCATATTTGATTGCATTAATGACCATATATTTAATTTGTCATGTAATCACTAATTTTTAAATTATGGAGGATAATTATGGAAGAGATTAATTGGCCATTAATCTCTCATTAATTCCATGAATAGGTTTTGGGTAAATCCCCTATAAATAGGGATCACAATTGCATGGAAAAACATACAGAAAACAAAAACACATAGAAACGCAGGGTTCTTGATATGTGCATAGAACAAGAACAAACACTTGGTTTTATCCCAAGGAGGTATTCGTGTAACCCAGTCGAATAATCTTGTTTGGAAAGTGATTACACGACTTCAAGTGATATCCGGTAACCATCTTGGTAATTAGCTAGGCTATTAGTTGTCTTCACCCCGATCTGGGATCTACTACAACCAACAATCAAAGAAGATTATTTTGTGATAATCAATGGCTGTTGCTGCTATGAGTGTGGTGTATGTGCTCACTAATCCTATACCTGAAGATGGTGAGAATGCTACCGTGGATCAAATCAGGAGGAGGAATAAGTGGGATAATGATGACTATGTTTGCAGAGGTTTAATCCTCAAAGGTATGTCTGATCTTTTATTTGATATTTAGCAAATTGTTGAATCTAGAAAAAAACTATGAGATTCTTTGGAGGCCAAATATATGGCTGAGGATGCATCAAGTAAGAAGTTCCTTTTTAGTAATTTCACCAATTACAAAATGACTAATTTAAGACCAGTTATGGAACAATACATTGAACTTCTTGGAATACTTGGTAGATTTACACAACATAAAATGAACATGGATGAGGCCATTCAGGTCTCTTGTATCATTGATAAACTCTCTCATTCTTGGAAAGATTTCAAGCATACCTTAAAACACAAGAAGGAAGAGTTAACTCTGGTTGAGTAGCCATCTGCGCATTGAGGAGTCCCTTAAGGTGCGGGATAGTGACAAGCCAAACGGCAACAATGTTGTTGGTTCACAGTGATTGGACGTGGTTGTGTAGATCTTAGATTTAGTTCTGGAAAGATTTTTTCCTTGTTTAATGTTTTGCATGTTCCTAATATTAAGAAAATTTTGGTTTCAAGTGATATTTTAATTAATTGTGGTTATAAACGTGAATCTGATAAATTTGTTTATCTAAACATGGTGTGTTTATTGGTTTTGGCTATTTGTGTAATCAAATGTTTAGGCTTAATATTGTTAATGATATTGGTAAATCAGCCTTTATGTCAACCTCTAAATTGAATGATTCAATCCTATGGCATGCTAGACTAGGCCATGTCCACTTTAAGAGGATGCAAGATATGTCTAAGGATGGGTTAATCTCAGCTTTTGACATGGACACTGAAAAGTGTAAAACTTGCATGCTGAACAAAATTACTAAGAAACCATTTCAAAATGTAAAACGTGAAACTGAAGTTTTAGAATTGATCCATAGTGATTTATGTGATCTGCATGCTACTCCTTCATTGGGAAATAAAAAGTACTTTGTGACATTTATTGATGATGCTTCAAGGTTTTGCTATGTTTATTTATTACATACTAAGGATGAAGCACTAGATAAATTCAAAGTATTCAAAACTGAAGTTGAATTACAACAAGGGTCCCAAATCAAAAGATTTAGGACTGATAGGGGAGGTGAGTACATGGATACTCTGTATTTTCAGTCTGTTGGTATTATCCATGAAACGACTGCCCCTTATACTCCGCAACAAAATGGTATATCTGAAAGGAAAAATAGAGTACTAAAAGAAATGGTTAATTCGATGTTGTCCTACTCAGGACTGAGTCAAGGGTTCTGGGTGAAGCTATGTTAACATCTTGCTATTTATTAAATAAGGTTCCCAATAAAAGGAACAAGATTACCCCTTATGAACTCTAAACTAAAAGAAAACCAAACCTGAACTACCTTAGGGTTTGAGGTTGTAAGGCAGTTGTAAGACTCCCTGATCCAAAGCTAAAAACTTTGGGTGAAAGAGGCATTGAATGCATCTTTGTTGGATATGCTGAGCATTCCAAGGCTTTTAGGTTCTATGTCATTGTGCCTAATGATTCAGTTTCAATTAACTCAATAATTGAATCAAGGGATGCTATCTTTGATGAGAATAGATTCTCATCAGTCCCTAGACCAAGTCTCAACTTTGTGACATTTATTGATGATGCTTCTAGGTTTTGTTATGTTTATTTATTACAATAAAAGGATGAAGCATTAGATAAATTCAAAGTATTCAAAACTGAAGTTGAATTACAACAAGGGTCCACAATTCAATAGATTGAATGAAAGGGGGAGCGTGTGTACACGGATACTCTGTATTTCAGTCTGTTGGTATTATCAGTGAAAATGGATTGCCACCTACACTCACAACAAAAATGGTATATCTGAAAGGAAAATTATGTACTAAAAGAAATGGTTAATTCCATGTTGTCATACTCAGGACTGAGTCAAAGGTTCTAGGGTGAATCTATGTTAACAGCTTGGACATTTATTAAATAGGGTTCCTAATAAAAGGAACATGATTACCCCTTATGAACTCTGAACTAAAAAGAAACCAAAACCCAAACATACACTCAGGGTTTGAGGTTGTAGGGTAGTTGTAAGACTCCCTGATCCAAAGCTAAAAACTTTGGGTGAAAGAGGCATTGAATGCATCTTTGTTGGATATGTTGAGCATTCCAAAGCTTTTAGGTTCTATGTTATTGAACCTAATGAATCAGTTTTAATTAACTCAATAATTAAATCAAAGGATGCTATCTTTGATGAGAATAGATTCTCATCAGTCCATAGACCAAGTCAGAAGTCCCTGGTAAAAGGAACTGAAGACTCTGGTGGTTTAGTGGTCCCTGAAAAGGTCACTGAAGAGGTTGTTCAGCAACCTGAACCTGAGCTTAGAAAAAGCAAAAGGAATAGGACTCCAAAGGATTTTGGACCTGAATTTCAATTATACTTAATTAAAGGAACAAGGGATGAGGTCTCTGACCAACACTCCTATTGCTTTAATGTTGAGGATGACCCCAAAACATTTGATGAAGCAATGAAGTCCCAGGATGTTGCTTTCTAGGAAATAAGCAATTAATAATGAAATGGATTCCATCATGGGCAACCACACTTGGATGTTGGCTTATCTACCTCCAGGTTACAAACCTCTTGGTTGCAGATGGATCTTCAAAAAAAACTGAAAGTAGATGGAACTATTGAAAAGTTCAAGGCTAGACTAGTAATTCAGGGCTTTAGACAAAAGTTAGGGATAGACTACTTTGATACTTATGCTCTAGTGGCACGTATTAGTACCATAAGGCTACTCATTGCTATGGCATCAATTCATAATATTATTATTCATCAGATGGATGTGAAGACAGCTTTCTTGAATGATGAATTGGATGAGGAGGTCTATATGAACCAACCTTAGGGCTTCATCATGCCTGGAAATGAAAACAAGCTGTGTAAATTGATTAAGTTCTCTACATGGACTGAAGCAGGCATCTAAGCAATGACATCAAAAGTTTGATGAAGTGTTTTGTCTAATGGTTATTTACTTAACCAAGCTGACAAATGTGTATATAGCAAATCTGATGAAACTGGTAAAGGTGTCATCATTTACCTATATGTTGATGACATGTTGATCTTTAGCACTAATCAATATCAGGTTGACCTGACAAAGGAATTCTTGTCATCAAGGTTCTCTATGAAGGACATGGGGGAGGCTGATGTTATCCTTGGTATAAGGATTAAACATGAAAGTAATAGAATAGCAATTTCTCAGTCTCGTTATATTGAGAAGGTACTGAAGAAATTCAATTACTTTGATTGCACTCCAGTAAGTACTCTTATGGATACAAGTGAGAAACTAATGCCCAATATTGGTCAAGTTGTATCTCAACTTAAGTATTCTAGGGTGATTGGCTACCTGATGTATGTCATGACTTGTACCAGGCCTGATATTGCTTTTGCAGTGGGTAAGCTGAGTAGGTATACTAGTAACCAGGGTAATCAGTACTGGCAAGCAATTAAGAGGGTACTTAAGTACTTGAATAAAACCATAGACTATAGATTGATATAGTGTTAGAAGGATACACTAATGCAAGCTGGATCAACAATACTGAAGACAATTCGTTTACCAATGGCTGGGTATTCCTACTTGGTGGAGGTGCAATTTCTTAAGCGTCCAAGAAACAAACTTGTTAGGGCATCCAAGAAACGCGCGCGCATTGGCATCACTGTTCCAAAATGTGTCAATTTGAATTTGTAGCTTTGGCAACTACTGGTAAGAAAGCTGAATGGTTGAGAAACCTAATCCTTAAGATTCCATTGTGGTCCAAACCTATAACACCTATTTCTATCCGCTGTGATAGTGCTGCTACATTGGCAAAGGCTAAATGTACAATGGTAAGTCTGGACACTTGGGTGTCTGGCATAGCATGATTCGTGAGCTGATCACGAATGGGGTGATATCTATAGAGTTTGTGAGGTCTCAACAAAACTTAGCTGATCACTTGACGAAGGGATTGGCTATAGACTTGGTTATAAAGTCTACTGAAGGGATGGGATTAAAGTCCAACTAAGTCGCTAAATGCTAGGACACCCAACTCCCTACTAAGGAAACTTGGTAGCTGAGTTCAATGTGAAAAGCTAACCGTTCAAAAGACTGAAGCCCATATATTTACATATCATCCTAAGGATGTACTTGGAACCTGCTGAAAAGGAGGATGCAGTCTTTACGTCTAATTGATTAATTTCTTTGAAAAAGGTTCAGGCAGGAGGCAAGCAATAAAGAAGGAACCACCTATAGTAAATGTTGAAGGTTTTGCCGCTTTCCGGGACATGGACTTTGGCTCTTACAACATTTATGAATTGGATATGGACACATGCTGTATATGTTTGTCCAGGATTTTCTTTTTTTGATGAAAACTTGTGTGTATTAGTAGATCTTTAGATATTCATAATGGGTTGAATGGTCTTCAATTCTATAACACCCTAGATTCTCGAATATTTGAACGTGTAATTTACTAAGATGGAAATTCAATCCTTAGGACATTTTCATTTATGCACTTATTTTGTTTAATGTTTAATTTTCATGCAAAGGAATTGTACTAAATTGAGGAGGATTATTGGAAATTTAGTGCAATTATAGGAATCAGGTCATACTTAGAAATAGGTTTGGAGGTACGGAGTGTATACCCATCAAGTCAATGATTTTCCCTGACTCTTTTAGTGGTTAGAATTAAATGGGTGGTTTAAATACAAACTATTTAAAGAGGGTGAGCATGTTTGACTACACTTAAATGTTTATATAGTAACAACTTTTGCTTATTTAAGTGGAAGATTTGACTTCATTAAATGACCATATATTTAATTTGGTCATGTAATCACTAATTTCTAAATTATGAAGGATAATTATGGAAGATATTAATTGGCCATTAATCTCTCATTAATTCCATTGACTAAGTTTTGAGTAAATCTCTTATAAATAGGGATCACAATTGCATAGAAAAACACACAGAAAATAAAAACACATAGAAACGCAAAGTTCTTGATATGTGCCTAGAACAAGGACAAACACTTGGTTTTATCCTAAGGAGGTATTCGTGTAACCCAGACATAGGGTCAAATAATCTTCTTTGAAAAATGATTACACGACTTTAAGTGATATCTGATAACTATCTTTGGTAATTAGTTAGGCTAATGATTGTCTTCACACCTGATCTCTGGGACATGACGAACAACCAACAACAGATTAGAGATAGCCTGCTTTTACAAGAATACAAGGGGGCGCACAAAAAAGTCCATGACTTCTGAAACCAACCTTGTAGGGTTCCAGCATCTATGGATTGTTAATTTTGAACAAAGAAGTCGGATGAGTCTGAGAGACGAGGAGATTCAAGACAAAATGAGGGGCAATGGGTACATAGACCGATATCAAAAGGCCAAGAAGAAATCATAAGGTCGCCGCCTTCGTTTGAGGGGGGTGTCTTCTTCATTTGTTGATTTGGTAGCCGACTGTGGAAAACTAGAAGGGGGGTTGAATAGTTTATCGCTTTTTAAATTTATGTTTAGTTTGATTATAAAAACTTAGATTCGACTTTATGTGAATTCACAATGTGCACAATATGAATAATTAACTAATCAAATAAGTAATAAGAAATATGAAATAAGTATGCAAGATAAAAGATAAGAGAAGGAAAGATCAAACCACAACGCGATGATTTATTGTGGTTCGGTAACGAAGCACGCCTTGCAACCCTACTTCACTCTGAACCCTCCTCGAGCACCAAACTCGAGAGTTTTCTTCACTATGTCCACAAGCTCCCTTTATGCGGAGAAAACCATACACAACTTAGCTTACACCAATTTCCGACACTAAGCGTAATGTTGAGTTCTAATCCTAGGTAGAACTAATCTATCACAACTAATCACACTACTTTACGATGATTAACTACTTTGCTTCACCACACTACTTTCTCTTCACTTCACAACTTCACTTTACACCACGACTTCACTTCGCTTCACAACTCCTTCATAATCTTTCTATATTTTTCTTCACAACTTCACTTCAACTAAACATTATCTTGATCACACCAATCTAACACTACTTATTAAGATCACCCCGATCTAACTATACTTATAATGATTACCACAATCTACTTAATATACACAACTACGATACACACATTCACAATATATACAAATAATTTACAAGATATGATACAATTGCAACAAAGTTGCAAAGACACACACTAAGCTATAATACTTCTTCACTTGATGGTATGAAGTATTCTTCTCTTACACTTGAAGATCAATGCTTGGATCACTTGAAAACTAAGCTTTATGATTAAATGATCAAAGGATTTGTAGGAGAGTATAAACTGATTTAGAACAGAAAGTGTGTGCAAAAGGTGGAAAAATCAGTGGGGAATAGTCCAATATTAATAGGCCAGCTGAGCTGGATTTTTGTTTGGGCGGTCCTTTTAATTAGGGTGTCGGTCCCCTTAAAATTAAGGGGGCCGCCCAGCCCAGACGCTCTATTTTTTGTCTTTTCTGGTGGAGGTGTTTTCTGGAACATTTCTAGCTTTTTTGTGTAGAAAATTTGAATTCAAAATATTTATTTGAATAAAACATTTCTTTTAAATCTAAAAATGTTTTTGTAAAAGATATAAAAATGTTTGTGACATTTTTATAAAAAGTGTGAGGTTAAATAAAAAATCCTTTGATAATGGAAATAGCATTAAGCATTTGGTCTTTTAGATTATCACTAACTTCTTAGGTAGATTAATTTTTTGAAATGAAAATTTACTACTAAATACCTTGTTACTACAATTAATCTTTTTTCATTAACGTTTTTAACATTCTTTGTGATCACATTCCAAAACGTAGAGTAGGATTCAAAAAACTTCAAAACGTTTTTAGGCATATTTCTATCAACAAATCTCCCCACTTTTTGATGATTAACAAAATCTAAAACTCATTAAATTAAAAATTAGTTTTAAACAAGTATTTAGTGAGTTTATTTCTATTTCTCCCCCTTTTTGTAGAATCAAAAAGGCTTCGTCAATAAATACTAGTAGAATCGACGGAAAAAATGATCCCCCTTGATGTGTACTCCCCCTCGTTCGAGGGCACCAAGGAATCGAGCTATGGTAACTTTGCTACAAAAACAAGTTAGAGGAACAACACCAGTGTTTCTAACATATAGCAAAGAAAGGAAAAATGCAAGATATTAACCAAAGAAAAAAATGACACTTTAAAGCATAATACCAAAGATCATTCATTAAACATAGAAATTGTGTATAAGACACAATCATTCATACATCAAAATCTTTAAAAATGATATGGCTTGAAAGCATATTAGACAACATACAAAAATTAAACTACAAAGGTCCTCAATGATTCCTATACATTGTCCATAGGAAATCATTGGAGCTTGCTTGGCAAAAAATGAGAGGGTTACACTCATATCCTTATTTGAAAGCCGAGAACAAAATTCGGCATATATCATAGCTTAGTTTGGTTGTTATGGTGGATAGAGTTTGGAGGAAGGTGGTTGTTAAGGGATAGTCTGCGGTGGAGACTTGAGTGAGGTGTTATAGGTCGAAGGTACAGAAGAAATATCAAACTCCAATTTTGGAAATATCTTCACTCAAGGTTAGAAATAGTTTTTGGGTGAATATGCAACAAGGACAATAACCAACATGGTGTTTAACTTGATCCAAGTTGAGGGTGTGAGGTGTTACGTTGTGAGAGATGCATGGCTAGGAGGGTTGATAGTTCTTGAAAGTTGATTAATGTCATTCATGAGCATTTCTCTACTTAGAGATGGAGGAAGTGGATGTTGAGTTTGGTTGTCACCTTGAGGTGAAGGTGGAGATTGAGCATGAAGCATACTAGCAACATGTGGATTGGTGAATGAATGAGAAAATAAAGGTTGTGTGAGTTGAGTTTGATTGAAGTCTTGTGGTGGAATAGGAGTGTGTCCAACATTTTTGTTACAAGAGTCACCAAGTGGAGAAGTACGAGTAGGATGGTTTAATTGTGCGAGGTGAGATTTTACGTTTGGATATTGGTGTGGGTAAGTTAACATCATCCATATTTTATGTGTTACAAGAGATTAATTTCTTTCTCCAAACGGGTCTTGCAGATATTTTGGCAACCCTTGAAGGTTTGGGTAAAGGTTTGTGACGGGAAGACATTGGAGAAGACAAGATGAGTGTGGAAATATGTTGAGGATGAGGGTTGATTTAGACTAGAAAAATGGTGTAAATAAGGAAGGATGGACATTGGAAGAAAGTCAATCCAAGGGATGTTGGTGAGTTCAGGGAAATTATAGCTAAGTCTAGGTGAAAGATGGTCAAAAAGTAGAAGGAAACAATAAAAATCGTGTTTCAGGTGGCCGGAGCCTACCCCTTAAAGTTGTAGGTCCGATCCACCTTAAATTTTAAGAGGACCAAAGCCCATTACTTGATTTAAAGGAAAGGGGGCCGCCACCTGAAAAGACCAGGAAAAGTCAAGGTTTTTGTTTTGTTTCAGGAAATGGTAAAGAAGCGTTGACTTTTTGGGGCCATTTTACAGCAAGTGCCTAAGTTCTTTTATGGAACACTAAGACTATAACAATTAATAAGCAGAAAAATAGCATGCAAAGTCCTAATTTTGTTTTAAACATGATCAAGTCTAAGGGCATTTAGCAAATAATAACATGTAGACAAGCATGCAAGAAGGAAAAATAAAGTCTTCAATAGAAACCATATTATACAAATAGTTTTATTTACTCCTAATAGTTGTAATGCTCTTAAGATGTAGTCTTAAGACCAACACTATTATCGAGTTGTAAACACATTCTTAAATGAGACTTGTGTTTGAGCATTTATTAACCCTGCGGAGTGTGTCTTTGTAAGCCAACTTGAGTAGTAGGCGATTATTTTGACTCTAAGAAAGAAAACCTAAGAAATAATCTCAAGGCTCTTTAGATTTAATGTTGCTCAATCAAGTACTTTCGAAATCTATACTCCATTATTAATATATACTTTATGGCAACAAATCCGAGAGATCATTATGCATGATTGAGTGAGAAAAAAGTGGGTGGTTTGTTAAGGCATATATCAACAATGTATAAATATAATTTTTTCCATGTACTCCTAAATCATGAGAAGATTTTTGTCTAAAGATGTATTGGAGGACTTAACATATAACATATATTAAGTAGAAAATTTTAAGCCTTGACTAAACCGAGGTTACGTAATTTTGTATATAAATTATCCTTTTGAAAAGTTCCTAATTTTTTATTTTGTGCAAAATAAAATCCTAGACTCAATTTTTTTAACTACTCATGTCTATGATGGCCCGGTCCTCCACCTAAAATACGAGGCGAACCCACCTTTTAATTTTAAGGGGACGCGCTCACCCGTAATGAATTTAAGGGGAGCCGCCCGAACTGACCAATATCTTTTTTCTAATTTTTTGGATTTTTGGCATTTTAATTTTGCTTGTAACTCATTGGTTTCTTGTTCTATTTTTAAAGTACCTTAATTCAAAGCATTTATAGCAATGAAGGACTCACTTACATAAGTCTGTCTTAATCAATGTATCTGTTCGCATCATTCCTAAAGCCTAGACGTAGAATTAAAAGGCTCACGATTAACGGGTATTTATCGTTAGGAAAATTCGGGCAATGCTTATATTACCGATGAAAACCTTTTCTAATGGATATAATGTTCCTTTTTTAAAACATTAGGGTCACGAAGAGGAAATTATGACGAATCTCAATGTGTTTAGTACGAGAAGTGTTGTACAGGATTCTTTAACATAAGGTCAATGTGAGTGAGCCTCTTATTCTACACTTAGAAGTCACAGCAGACAGTAACTCGATTGAGCGAGGTGGGCAACTGTCATGTGGGGGTATGTCATCTAACCAATGCCTATAATCATAACGGTAGCTGAATCATCCATATTGATTGGTTGACATGCCTTTTCGGCTCTACTATGGACGGTGCCTCGATAGTGGAAATAGCAAGAGCAGATTGGCTTCTTTCGAGAGAACCAAAGATGTTAAACAACATCCGCATAAACATGCAAATACCACTAGAGTGCTATTTTTCCGGTTCACATAATCATCTCCCCCATGATCAGGGAAAGTACCATATACTATGTGGTTTTCTATGCCAGACCCTTTAGATCACCATAATCCTAATGCGGTAGTTCCTTAAACGTTATCGAAGATACTTTAAAACGCACTTCAAGATGAGAGGTTTTGGGATCCTCTTGGAAGCGTGCACAAAGGCAAACACTAAACATGATATCGGGCCTAGTTGCCGTTAAGTATAATAAACTTCCTATCATACCTCTATATTTGGTATTATCTACGGATTCACCTTCTTCGTCTTTTGTGAGTTTCGTTTCCATGGATATAGGAGTTTTCATTGGCTTAGAGTCTTCTAATCTAAATTTCTTAAGCATTTCTTTTATATATTTCGATTGATTAAAGAATATACCATCCTCTAATTGTTTTATTTGTAGTCCTAAGAAAAAATTTAGTTCCCCCATCATACTTATAAGAACACTGCCGTTTTTTTTTCTTAAGCCATGTTTTACTGTACTACTCTCAGTAATGAGAAAGTACCCAATGTTTTTATTTTTCTCTACTAATCGGCGTTTCATTTCATGTAAACCGCGTAGTTAAATCGCGTAAGCCAAGAATCAATGATTATCATAAACGAGCATCATTTATGTAAATGTTGACGTTTAATAAGTGTTATAATATTATTAGAAGGATAATTTATAATATTCCAAGTTTTATTTTTATATTTTACGCAAAATGTATTCGGTTCGCGTTTAATACGTCCATGCAATACATGATAAATCTTAAGAGAAACGCCATCCATATCTCAACAAATACCCACCATAATACCCAATACCTAAAAACTTATAACATTTTATCCTAAATATTCTATCCTTGGCGCTGAATTTATAAGCTTGCCTCATCATCCAAAATAACATCTTACAAAAATCCCACTAATTATTAAACAACAATAATCTTTAACCAAATGATTAATTTTCAAGTATTAGCCATGAGGTTCTTGACCAAATTTGTCCCCCCTTGTGTGACAAGGGCCACGATCCAAATCAAAGAACAAGACAAGCATACTTTAGCCTATTTCACATCAAAGTCTTACACTAACCCCATTTAACTAATGTATCTTTTATACAATAAGATTAAGACCTTAGACACTTTAAAACCTCACCTTTATCCCCACGCTTAATGGCGTCGACATGATAAGGAAAGAGAGAGGTCATGTTTTTGAGCCATCTTAATCAACCTATCAATCACCCTCAACCATACTCACCACTTTTAACACCCTAAACCCTAACCCATGCTTGTTTAATAACCAAGTCATGTCCTAAGCCCCTAAAAACCACCTATAACCCCCCCCCCATTGACCCAAGCTAAAAACCCTTTGATAGTTTTATATTAAGTGGTTTTTAACTCATATTATCCTATTTATATTAGCCTTAAAGTGAAGGATTCACGACACTGTTCATTATCATTAGGGGCTAAGATAAACTAGCAAACTCACATTCTTTTGTCTTCATCTTGCTTCTCGTACCAGTCAACACTCACACGACACACATTTAAACTCCAAACCAAAGCAACAACAATTAATTCTAGTCCATTACTAAGCTACTCTAAGGTATATTGAAGATAATACAAGGGTTTTTCAAGCTAGGGTTTCATTTAGAAAAAAGCTAGGGTTTTCTCATTGCTAAATTCGAACTAGGGTTTGTGTTGGGTTCGAATTTGTTTTTCTTCCACCATTCACACATCAAAGGTTAACTTAAAACCCTAATCTTGTTATTTTCATCAGTTCATGCATTATATATTTTATGTAATGTATATCATCACCTAGAAACATTTTTCAAGTTTATAAAATGTCTAAACCTATGAATATGGTCGAACTACATTTTTTTATGTGATCACTATGATGTTAAAAATGTGTTAACATATTATTAACTAGGATTTGCAAACAATGGATAAATATTTTGATTATTTATCAAGTTAGGGGTAATTACTTAAATATAAAGTTTATGTGATTTATTTAAATGTGTAAAACATTTTATTAGACTTTATGAACATGATATGTTAATCATAATGTAGAGGACTTAATTTATGTATAGTATGTCATATTATATAAATTATAGGTCTTGAAATAAAGTGGTTAAGTTAAATTACTCAAAAAACTACACTTTAATAATATATTATATAAAAACTTTAAAAAACAACTGTTTTGGTTTCGAATCATAAACGATAAGAAATTCATGTCATTTTTATAAAATACTCACACATAAATGAGGTTTCCAAATACAAGATAAAGAGACTCGCGAAACCGATAAATAACGAAGGAGATATGATTTTTACAAGATTAAGCATAAAAAATGTTTTTATAAAATTAACTTTATAAAAACTATACTAACTCGAAACCGATAGAATTATTTTGATTATTTTCTGTAATAGTACATATTATGAGGTTTCCGAATATGTAAAGAACTCGCGAAATCGATAAATAACGAAGAAGATATGAGTTTTACAAGATTAAATACAAAAAGTGTTTTTATAAAAGAAAGTTTATAAAAAAAATTAGAATATTAAAATGATCTGATACTTTTATAAATTTTTGGATTCTAAAAATGTAAGAAACTTGAAAAACCATTGGATATTGATCAAGTTATGAATTTCACATGATTTACTAATTAAATACACAAAAGTAACTTTACAAAAGTAATATTATAAAAATAATAATTTTCTACAGTAGACAGCAGATTTCAAAGAGTTTATAAAAAGTTAGAAAATTATTTTGTGAACCCATGTATATAAAGAATATTAAAAACAGAGTTAAGACGTCAAATATGATATTTCAATAATTAATTATATAAAAGTATTTTTATATAATTTATTAAAAACATTAAAAGTTACTGTTCATCAGTAGGGTAATATTTATAAAAATGATATTTTTATAGTCAAACTAAATACGAGATCACGGGTATAAGTATTATGCAAAACGGACTTTAAATAAGAAGTAATTATATACTTTAAATATTAAAGTATATTATTTTTACAAATATACAAAGGGCTATGTTTTTAAGTATAAAAACACATGAATATTTTTATGAGACATTTATTTCGTTTATGAATAAATGTAACATTTTTACAAACACATTTAGGTGGTGATGTAGCATTATATGATTTAATAATATTAATTATTCAAGTTCAATATATTCATACGACCTACGTTATTTAGGTTGCATTCGGACTATCACGTGACGTGTCACGCATTTGATTCATTACTCGTTCATTCACTTAAGGTGAGTTTATAGCCCCCTTCTTACACTTTTCAATCATTTATCAAATCTCGGGGATGAGATCATGTTTGTTTTACAAAATGGATGCAAGTACATTTTAATTCAAATATTACGAGTTTGCCTAAGTAGCTATAACCCACTATGCCCATCATCATGAACTGTTAATTACTGGATTGTAAGCGCGAATGTTATGAATAGATCTATTTGGGAATTAACATCCCCGTTCGGGCAAGTAGCACTTGCTAGTTTACCGGTTGGCCGGAAACGACGAATGTATACCATTTCGGACTCATAGATGTTACGGGTTGAACATCTACATTGGGCACCATCATTTATATGTATTTGATATACATACATTGTTTAGCTTCAGTGTCATGAGCTTAGTGCATATCGTAATACATTTTTGTGATATTGTATTTGTTGCTTTATTACAGGGAAATCTTGCTATCCGCTTCATTAAATTTATAAACCTATAAATTCACCAACATTATTGTTGACAGTTTAAACATGTTTTCTCAGGTCAATAAGGTGCAAGTCATGGGTACATTGGATGGTCGTCTTTTGAAGTCATATCGCTATAAAGATTTACGTGCATTACATTTTGGGATATTGTTATGTTGTGAAATCTTTACTTTTCAAGTTGAACAATTTAAGCCTATGGGCTTTTGTAACAAACCATTTATGAAATCCAATGTATCAGTTTTTAAACGACTCTTTTAGAGGTCGTTCTCATATCTTGTGCTATTGATCTATGAAGTAATGCCCCCGGAATATCATATTCCGCTGCGACCCATTTTGGGGGTGTTACAGATTGGTATCAGAGCCAAGGTTATAGAGAACCAGGTCAAATGTTTTTACTTGGTCTATAACCGTTTTTTCAAACATTGCGTCATTCAAAAGTTTTTCAAAGAGACATACATGCAAACGAGTAGTGTTGCATCTAGTTTGCATCTAATATACATGCTTACATGTCATGCATCATTTTAGCATTAGTTGATTATACTAAGTGCTTACATAGGTTATATACGTGTTAATATTACATTACGTATATTACTGTTGGTCTTATATAATATACTTATACAAGTTTATATTATGGTTACAGATTAGCCATGTCATCAGACAACACATCGTTTGCGGTCACCTATACGTCCATATCCTCTGATTCGAATGGACCATCATGGGGTATTCCACTTGTGAATGTCGACGAGCTTCTAAAGATGGACCCCTACGAGGAGGTTGCCCAACAATGGCAGGCTCCACCATTGTTGCCTGCTTATGTACCTGACCCCATGGAGTTGGACGAGTATGTACTGGTATACGTTTCGGAGCCAGAGCACCCGGAGTACCATGTACCATCAGATGATGACATTCAGGTCGAGGATCAACCTTATGTCGATGATGCTTCACCGACTGTTGAGTCACCTGGATACATTGTTGACTCGGATTCAATGGAGGAGGATTCTATTGATTATCCAGATGAGCCCGAGGATGACGATGAGGATCCCGAGGAGGATGACAATGAGGATCCAGAGGAGGATCCTAGTGAGGAGCATGAGCCTGAGGATGACGATGAGGATCCCGATGAAGATCTCAGCGAGGAGCATGAGCCTGAGGATGACGATGAGGATCCCGAGGAGGATCCCAGTGAGGAGCAAGAGCCTGAGGATGAGGATACTAAGGAGGAGGATCCCTCTGAGGGTTCCGATGAGACTGGGCCGTTCGAAGAGGACGAGACTGCTGTTACACCACCACCTAGACACCGTAGAGCGAGGATATCAGTCAGACTCTCCGTAGGGCACGGAAGACTGTCAGACTTGAGCCACCTATGTCAGCATCCATGGAGGCACACATTGCTGAGCATGCTGCCGCACCTATACCACCCACCAACCCTGCCTATAACCATGCACCACTAGGTCATAGAGCAACTATGATCCGTATAAGAGATGACATCCTTAAAGAGGACATGCCACCTCGAAGGAGATTTGTACTTACTGCTCCCCTACCTGGGTGTGATGTAGTAGAGAGTTCTGTTGTTGCTGCTGCTAGAGCACCTAGAGGTCAGTATGATTTTGTTGATACTATTGAGGCAGGACAGGGTTTGATTCGTAGTCCTGGTCATGATGCCCGGACTATTGCTAGAGCTGTTGATAGAGTAGAGGATGTTGGTTATGTTAGAGCTTTACAAGCTTCTGAGCATAGGATGATGACTTCCATTGAGGAAGTTAACTTGAGGGTCAGTTACCAGGCACAGGTTCGCAGACAAGAGAGTGGGGATTTCTATACACAGCTTCTTGATGCTCAGACTGACCGCAGAGACATTAGACTCGAGATTGATGTAGTGAGAGGCCAGAGGACTGCTTATGAGACAGAGTTGCATGAGGTACGCCAGGCTTACCTTAGTTTCGAGGCTCAGAACAGGGCATTATTGGCGCGACTTAAGACACTGGAGACTTACATGAGTCGTATGGAGTGGCAGCGCCAGAGAGCCGAGGATGATGCAGTCAGACAGATGATGCGTACCCATGTACTAGAGGCAAGAGCTCAGATTGATACGGTGGAGGACACTGGCAGTAGCTGTTAGTTATACTTTTCATTTCTAGCTATCTTGTATAGTCTATTAAGTTTTATGGGTAACTCCCAGCAAATAGACTCTAGGACGTATTTTCATTTTCTGTACTAGATCATTAGTGGTCATTTTGTATCCAAACAAATCATGTACGATTCAACATTATGTTATAAAATGTTGATGTATTATGTTATGGTTAATGTCACTTTATTCATTCTCCATTGTGTTGTGGTGTAATTATTATTATCATATAAATCCCCCATTTGAATGACCTTGTTGGATTATATCTCATGTACATTGTATTCTTATGATTAGTAGAATCATGCCTGTAACAAGACAAGGAACAAACGACGCCATGACTCCAGAATCCATTCAAGCTATGATCGATCGGGCGATCCAAAGAAACTCTACCCATACTCAGGATGATGTAAGCCACAATTCGAGTGGAGGACTCAGAAGGCATGTGCAACCGGCACGTGCCTGTTCCTACACCGATTTCATGAAATCCCAACCCTTGAACTTCAAGGGAACTGAAGGCGTTGTTGGCCTGTCTCAATGGCTCGAAAAGATGGAATCAATATTTTACAGTAGCGGTTGTGCCAGTGACAACCAAGTGAAGTTTGCTACCTGCACTCTTCTAGGTGCTGCACTAACCTGGTGTAATGGCCATGTGAGAACCCTAGGTCATGATGCTGCCTATGCTATGACTTGGGAAACTCTCAATAAGAAGTTGACGGACAAATACTATCCAAAAGGTGAAATCAAGAAACTTGAAATTAAACTGTAGAATCTTTGGGTCAGGGGAAACGATGTTGAGCGTTTCCAAGAACTAGTCTTGATGTGCACCAAATTTCTTGCTGATGAGACTGAAAAGGTTGACAAGTACATCATTAGACTTCCGGATAACATTCATGGGAATGTCATGTCTGCAAGACCCAAAACTCTTGATACTATCGAGTTGGCCAACGACTTGATGGATCAGAAACTACGCACTTATGCAGAAAGGCAGAATGACAACAAAAGGAAGGCAGACGATTCATCAAGAAACAATCAACAACCCTACAAGAAGCAAAATGTAGCTAGGGCATACACTGCTGGCCCTGGTGAAAAGAAGGCTTATACTGGAAATCTACCCCTATGCACCAAGTGCAATTACCACCACACCGGGCAATGTGCACCCAAGTGTGGAAACTGCAAGAGGTATGGTCATGCTACCAATGATTGTCGGGTCAATACCAACAACAACAACAACAAGAATCAAAAGACAGGAGCATGCTATGAATGTGGTAACACTGGATACATAAAGAAGAATTGCCCAAAATTAAAGAACCGTAGGAATGGAAACGGAAATGGTACAGTTCAAGGAAGAGCTTATGCTTTGGGAGTAAGAGATGCTAGCCCAGAATCTAACGTCATTACGGGTACGTTTCTCCTCAACAACTGTTATGCTACAATTTTGTTTGATACTGAGGCAGATAGGAGCTTTGTATCTAATATCTTTAGTGACTTGATTAAACATTACCCACTACGTTAGAAAGTTTTATGTTGTAGAATTATCCGATGGCGAAAATCATAGGAGTTATCACCATCTTTTAATGCGTGGTTGCACTCTAAACTTCATGAACCACCCTTTCAACATCGACTTGATGCCAGTCCCACTCGATAGTTTTGACGTCATTATTAGAATGGACTGGTTAACAAAGTATCATGGAGTGATCATCTGTGACGAGGAGATTGTACGTGTTTCGTTCGAAAGAGAGATGTTAATTTTTCAAGGCAATGGAAACAACCAAAGGGAAGAATCCCAACTAAATATCATTTCGTGCAATAAAGCACAAGAGTATTTGTCAAAGGGATGTGATGTCTTTTTGGCACACATTACCACGAAGGAAGCCAAATACAAGTCGGAAGGGAAGCGACTTGAGGACGTGCCGATTGTTAGAGACTTTCCAGAAGTTTTTCCTGAAGACTTGTCGGGTATTCCACCAGCTCGACAAGTAGAGTTCAAAATTGATTTGGTACCGGGTGCTGCACTTGTAGCACGGGCTCCTTATCGACTAGTACCATCCGAAATGAAAGAACTGACAGGACAACTTCAAGAACTATCCGATAAGGGATTTATAAGACCCAACTCTTCACCTTGGGGAGCCCCAGTCTTGTTTGTCAAGAAGAAAGACGAATCGTTTGGTATGTGCATCGATTAACATGAACTGAACAAGTTAACAGTGAAGAACCATTATCCACTTCCTAGAATTGATGACTTGTTCGATCAACTTCAAGGGTCGAGTGTCTACTCGAAAATCGACTTACGATCAGGTTACCATCAGTTGAGAGTTCGCGAAGAAGACATTCCCAAGACCGCGTTTAGGACGCGTTACGGGAATTTCAAGTAATGCCTTTTAGTTTGACAAACGCACCGGCGGTATTTATGGACCTCATGAATCGGGTGTGCAAACCTTATTTGGATAGGTTTGTGATTGTCTTTATCGACGATATACTAATTTATTCAAAGAACAAGGAAGAGCATGAAGAGCATCTCAAATTAATTTTGGATGCGAGTTTAATATGTTTTTTTAATATTCTTATATATATGCTATATATAATACAGATTGCACTATCTCTCCTCATTTATGCACAACTTAATTTTAAGTAATACAATTTATAAACATAAGGTACAATTCTTAAATACACAAAACTTAATTTTAAATAATACAACGTATAAAGCTTATGATACAATCTTTAGATGCAGAAACCTTTTCATTCATTAAGTGTCTCTTAAACATTAAATTTAAGCAATACACATGATAAAACATATAGTACACGTATAAACTAATTAAATACAATAATTAATATTATTTTTAAAACACCGCTAAAATGAAAAATACATATTATTATACATATTATACAAACTAATTAAACACACAAAGCTTCATACAATTTATATGCCAAGTTCATGGTTCATATGGTTTGAAAAATCGGACCGGACCAACCGGTTCATCCGGAAACCAGAGTCGCCACCAGTTCGGCTATATAATAAAAGCCATCTGAAAATGAATGTAGGGGACCGATCAAAACCGGGAAAAACGAGTGAATGATGCCGGACTCTGATCATTTTCTTTTTATTGTTTTCCGGTTAATCAGATCGTCATTGTTATTTTGTTTGCGCTTGAACTTTAATCACAGGGTATTCGCAGTTGCAACGCGCGGGTACCCTACTAGTATACTTTAAATAGATTTTATATATGTTGTATTTTTAAAGTATAAAGTGTAGATTCTATAAAGTCTAAGAGGGTATTTGTTAATTTCCTAAAGTTATTAAAAAATATGAAAAATTATAAGTTTCACTTAACTCCATATGGTTTATTTAAAATTCAACCACCAAAGTTTTATTAATTACCTCTTTTTTTTAAGTTTTTTGTTTTTCACAAATTTGACAACTATATTTTTTGTCTTTTTTTTCTCAATCAAATTTATCCACCAATTTTTTTAATTTTGACCAAAATTGATTTAATTTTGACTTTTTTAATTAATCAGATCGCACGATTTTGCCTACGTGTCAAAATCAAGCGTTCATATTGATCCAATTTTTTTTTATAAAAACAAATTTTAATACAAAACTTCGAAATGATGTAATTCTTTTATTATATAAAGGATTATACACGTCTGTTTTGTCTGTTTAATGCAATCTTTCTAAAACCCGGTTCTTTTATCGACCGGTTTAATAGCCGGTTCATCGGTTGAACTGTCAAGTTAAACCGGTTTTATGCATATGTATTTTTTCTTCATATATTTAATATGTAGTGTTCCCGTAATTTGTCTAAAATTATAGCAATGATTTGCAAAAAAAATCAACTTATTATTCTAAGTTATAATAGATTATAATAAGAAAATATGGTTAATTGCTTTAAAATGTATTATACTTGTCACTCTTGTTATTGTGTGCACTGATTTTTTTTCCTTATTGTGTGTATTGAACTTTCAAATTTCGATCATTGTGTGTATTTAGTAGTCATTCTACCTTATAAAATGACCATTTGCCCTTTAAAATTTTAAAAAAGTAAGGATAAAATGGTTACAAAATATACACAATGATCGAAATTTGAAAATTCAATACACATAATAAGAAATAAAAATTCAGTACATATAATAACAAAAAGTGACAACTATGATATACTTTCAGGCAATTAACCCTAAGAAAATATTAGTTGGTGTATTAAGTTGATTTTAACTCTATTTTAACTAACATTAGTCATCATCACTTTAACTCGTTAATTAAACTTAGGGGGTGTTTGGAATTGCTTATTTAAAATAGATTATGCGTTTTGAAAATGAATAATCAGATAATTAGCGGTTGTAAAACGTGATTTTGAAATATAGTGTTTGGATTTGATTATGTTGTTTGATAACGTAATAATCAGATAATCAGTTTTCTTGAGTGTTTGACAAATTAGATTATTTATTAGATTAATAGGTAAAATGACATAAATGAGCATCTTTATTTTTTTGATTTTTTTTCAATTTAAAATCAACTTATCCTTTTAAAGCTAAACGAGGGTTGTAGCCGCGCTTCGCTACGGTTCAGTGGATCTTATGCTGTATTAGACGAGAGGAGCCAATAGAGGTTATGGACCATAAGATCAAACAATTGAAGAGAAGTCGTATTCTCATCATTAAGGTTAGATGGAACTCTAAACGATGTCCTGAGTTTACCTGGGAACGTGAGGATCAATTCAAGCAGAAGTACCCACATCTCTTCACCAAGACCGCACCGTGCCAAGTGCCGCGTCTTAAGCCTTGAGGATAAGGCTCATTAACGGGGAAGACTATAACACCCCGTGTTTTCAGGTCATTTTACGACTCCCAATTATTTTCTCAATAATTACTTTTAGCTATTTCGTGTCTCATTTCATATAAACCGCATAGTTAAATCGTGTAAGCTAAAATCAATGGTTATCATAAACGGACATCATTCAAGTAAATGTTGTCATTCAATAAGTGTTATATTATTATTAGAAGAATAATAACTAGCATTTCAAGTCTTATTTTCATACTTTCCGTAAAACGCATCCGGTTCGCGTTTTAGACATCCATGCATGCATATGACCTTAGAAACCCATCCATATCTCAATAAGTACCTACCATTATGTCCAATATCCAAAGTTTACAAAATATCCACACTCATATTTACCTGTATTCGGTTACAACATACAAGCATACACAACACTTCCTAATTAAATCAAATAAGCTAACCACTCTCCACTACCACCCTTAAACTATTATATCTTTTAACCAAAGGATCATGAACCCTAAAATTCACTTCTATGTTTCTTTTTGAACCCAAAGGTGGCGGTTAGAGCATAAACCACAAGCAACCATGTTTAAGTTCACTTAAGTCTCAATTACACAAAACATTCAAGTCTAATATCAAACCATGCTTAGTCTATAACATTTCATCCTTAACCAACACACATCTTAGCAAAATTTATAAAACCCCTTCTATGAAAATACACCTACACGCATACATTCAAGCTCACACCACTTCATACTTCAAAATAAATCACCTACACATCCCACTAACAACATAAACTACCATTTCCTTTACACAATGGATCAAGAACACATTAAAGTCACCAAACTTTGTCCCCAAGGGTTGTAGTTTCGGCTAAGAATAAGGAAAATCAAGGAGAAGAGATGTTTCCCATGCTTAAGCTTCCATCACCTCAACCATGTCTTTTTTTCTTGCACACTCTTCACCCTAATGCATTGTTTAATCACAAAGTCATACTTTGTCTCCTCTTTGACCCTATAACCGGTTCTAACAATCCAAGACCCAAAACCATTTGTTGGTTTAGTAATAGTGGTATTCTAGCTTAAGTTCATCTACAAATGCAAGCCTGTAAGTGTTAAGACTCTCACACATCTCTCATTTACAAGGAAACTAACCCAAAACACTCTCTTTGTGCTCTTTGGCTCTTGGGTCTGTTTTACCACACACGAACACCACACAAACACAAAACCTAATCAATAACAAGTATTCCAAGATCATTACTAGGCTATTCTAAGGTACATTGTAAGATTAGTAAAGCATCTACAAGAGTTTGCAATGGTTTGGGAAATTAGGGTTTCTATTTGGAATTAGGGTTTTCATTGGAGTTTTCGAGCTAGGGTTGTGATCAAAAGGGGTTGATCATATTTTTGTTCCATCATTCACTCACTCAAGGTCCATCTAAGATCCTTAATCTATTCATTTACTTCATTTTATGTGTTGTATGATTTTTATATTGTTAAATCATCACCTAGGTTATCTTATGAATTTATAAAGTAAAATCATGCATGTTCATACACGAGTTCACATAATTAAATAAATGTGTAAAACATTTTCTTAGACATTATGAACTCAATGAGATGACCACAATTTAGAGGAGTTAATTTGTACACAAGATGTGTTATCATATAAATTAAAGGACTTATAATGAATTATTATAGTTAAAAATACATAAAACAAGTTTATATAAAAGATTCAAACCTACTAATTTAAAACATAAAAATGACTACTGATTTTATGTTTTTATGAAATAGTGCATGTTATGAGGTTTCAAAATATGTAAGGAACTCGCGAAACGGATAAATAACGAAGGAGATATAATTTTTGCAAGATATGCATATTTAAAAGTATTTTTCTAAAAGAAAGTTTATAAAAATATACAAATTCGAACCTGACATTTTTATTTGTAATTTTCTGTAAGAGTAGATTTTATAAGGATTCTAAAAAGGTAGGAAACTTGAAAAACCAATGGATAATGAATTAGTTATGACTTTTTCATGTTTAATTAATAAAATAACCAAAAGTAACTTTATAAAAGTGATTTTATAAAAACCATTATTTTTACAGTTTTCTACAGTAAACATGGGCCCTATTAAGTGATAGAAAATTTAATTATAAAAACATTGACATAAAGAACACCAAAAACGGAGTTAAAACGAATAGGTTATGATATTTTTAAGTTATAACAATTAATTATATAAAAGTAGTTTTATATAATTTATAAAATAATGTCATGGTTACTGTTCATCAGTAACAATAATGTTATAAATATAACATTTGATTAGTATTTTCAAATACGAAACCATGGATATAAATAACATGCAAAACGGAATTAAAACGAATAAGATACGATAATTGCAAGGTAATATGTTTAAAAACCTATTGTGTACTATTTTTTTATAACAATTAAAAATACATACTTTTAAAATGATGAAAACATACATACTGTATTATAATTACATTAAGCAAATTCAATGGACAAGTGTGTCATTTTTACAAACATATTTAGGTGATGATGTAACTCTATAAGATTATACATGTGTATCCTTCAAGCACAACATATTCATACGACCTACATTAATTAAGTTGCATTCCGCTATCAAGTGACGAGTCACTCATTTGCTATATCATACATTCATTTACTTAAGGTGAGTTTATAGTCCTCACTTTACACTTTTAAATCATTTGTTAAATCTCGGGGATAAGATCATGTTTGTTTTACAAAATAGATGCAAGTACATTTTAATTCAAATATTACGAGTTTGCCTAAGTAGCTATAACCCACTATGCCTATCATCATGAACTGTTAATTACTAGTTTGTAAGCGCGAATGTTATTGTAACGCCCCCATTTTTACAATATAGCAGCGGAAGCTAATCTGGGGTATTACTTCATAGTACAACAGTCACAATCATAGAAAATGACTCAAAAGAGACGTTTTTAAAAGATACGTTATCATTCATTAAAATCAGAGTTTTACAATGGCAGGTCCCAAAATCTAGAAACATAAAATGTGAATGATAACATGTTTTAGCCATCTTCAAGTCCGAGCCACTCCGTGCCATAGATTGCTTAAGTACCTTAACAGGGAAATCTGATTAACGGCAAAAGTATATCAAGTGAAAGACGTCCGTATGGTGGTACGATGTTATCTACTCAGGCGGGAAAGTATATCAACTTGATAGAAAGCATCTTCGTCACGTAACCTTTAGAACTTGGGTTTGAGCTTATAGCTTGAAAATGGGTCAAAATCAGGACTTTTAGCTTCGTACGCCTAGAATAACGACTCTGGGGCTTCATTTCTTGGTTTCTTTTTCTTCACTTCTAATCTTGAGACTTCTTAGGACCTTCTTGAGCAAAGAGTTGTTGCTATTATGGGTTATAGAAATAAGATGTGGGGTGTGAGTTGAAATGAAGGGTGGTGATCCCTTTATATAGCATGCGAACCCTTAAAGGCCAAGGGAACTTGGTAGCTAAGTTTAGGACAGGTGTGAGGGCTAGCGGATGATGATGAGGGCCTATGATGATGAGTATACAAGGTGGAAATGTTTGAAGAAGGGTTGTGTGGAGCATTTCTAGCCGCGACTGATCTTGGTGACAAAGAGGGAGATGTGCAGCTTTTTTAGACCAAGAAATGAAGTAAGTAGCTTGGTAAGTTGTTTTGAGATGATGATAGAGTTGCTAGGAATGTGTGGTTTCATGGTTGGATTTTTAAAATGGGTTAAAACATGCAAAAATGGGTCGCGGGTTCCATAGGGCTCGATTAGGGTTTTCAAGCTTATTTTTCGAGTATACTTGATTAGTAATGATGAATTAATGATTATGAAGTTTATATTATGAGTTTACAACATTATTGGATTAGTGGTTTGAGTTTTAAAATAGGTAAAATGATGAAATGGGTCGAAAATGCAAGAAAAGGTGTACACGGGTTCATAAGGCTTGTTTAAGATTTTTAAGCTTCCAATTTAAGTACACTTGTGTTATTATGATAGATTATGGATTGTAAGACTTGTATTAAGAGTTAATAACAAGATTTGATTGGTGGTTCGGATTAAAAATGGGTAAAAATGAGTAAACGGGTCGTGTTTTGGAAATAGGGTTTGTTTAGGGTTTTCTTGGTTTAATTCTTGTCCATTGTTGTTATAATGTAGATATAATGATGGAATGTGATTTGTAAAGTTATAAAATAAGTATTTACAACTTATTTTAGTATTGGTTTAGGTTTACAATGGATAAAAACAAAGAAACTGGTCATGGTTTAGAAACTAGCTCGGTTTTAGGGTTTAGGGTTTTGAATTAGGGTTTTGAATTAGGGTTTTGAGTGTAAAAATATGTGTGAGAGCTTATGAGTAGAATAATTAGGGTTTATACATTGTATATTGAGTGTAGTAGCTTGTACAAAAGTGGTGGTGAAGAAACTAGAATGAAAACGGAGGTAAAACGGCTATTTTGGATGTCATGCTTAATGACTTGTATATTGTGCTTTTAAAGACTTGCACTTTGACTTGGAGGGAGTTTATATTTCAAATGAGATGTTATATTACTTGTACATATGCTTTAGTAACTTGTACATTCACTTTAGATATTAATCTTTCATGGAATTAGGGTTTAGAGGTAAACGATAACGGTTTAAAGCCTGTCTTGATATAATGTTGCAAATGGTACATTATATGAGTAATGTACTTTGTAAAAATGATATTAAGATATTGACTTGACATGTTATGATGTTTGCTTGACATATATGAAGATAGGATTGCCATAGGTAGGTTGCGTGAGCTCGTTAACTTTAGTTATGCAAGTTACGTTGCATAATAAGAGATTAAAGAAAAAATTTCCCCGTGAAAAAGTAATATATTATATAATAGAGAGATATTACATTGTTGAAAATTTCGGGTTGTTATATCCCCACCCCTTAAAGAAATCTCATCCCGAGATTTAGATGAATGTTGTAGTGGTATTGTTTGGGAATAGATGTAGGTACTGGGCATGAATTTGATCTTTATGTTAGGCTAATCAAGGTCACAAGTCTACGTGTGTGATGAATTTATAATTATGTTGCGCAACATAATTATAATTGCCTCCTTTCACACGTCTACTTATTTTCAAGACCACACCTCTTGATGACAACCAATAGAATTTCTCCAAATCTTGATATATCTTGTCAAAACCTGGGTGGATGGAATACTTTGATTTATGGGACCTGTGGGTTATTGGCCCACTATGCTTCTGCTGTGTTACTCTGATTACACTCTAATTTGGTTTTTCGGGAAACTAGTTTATAAAATTTAAGGATTCATTAAAGGGATAGTCGGGTGGTGATGTAGTTGACCTAACCGGTGATGAAGATCTTACTGATGAAGATGGAGATATGGGTGATTCAACAGGTGTCTCAGCATCTTTAGGTGGTGAAATCTTCTCGGGAGGAAAGAAATCTTGGGAATCAACATCGGTGGAGGTACAATAGCTGGTAGAGCAATAATAACTTGAGGTGGTGGAATGGTATCATATGCTTGTATGATCTTCATATACGGATCATCATGAAAAAGTGAGATAGATAGTGAGGATAAAAGATCTTTAGTTAAATCATCTGAAAAGTTAGGAGAGGTGTTTCCTGGTGAAGCCAGAGAATAGTCTGATAAAGCCAGGATATAGTCAGGAGAATGTGTAGAGGAAAAAGTATCCTCAACATCAGAATCAGAAAGGATAATAATAGTATAGATATATTCGGGAGTAGACATAATTCTGTATAACAACTCAGTGTAAATAACATAAGTTATTTATATAATAGTATAGTAGTTATGTATTTTTACGTAGTATTCGGGAAAAGTAGTGGCATCTTCATAATTCAGGGAATGTAGTGGCACGGAGGACATTGATGGCAAAAGAAAAGTAGTTATAGTTAAGGTTTTACCCTTATTCTCTATAACCGTGATCTCTGATACCACTCTGTAACACCCTCATTTTTACAATATAGCAGCGAAAGCTAATCTGGGGTATTACTTTATAGTACAACAGTCACAATCATAAAAAACGACTCAAAAGAGATGTTTTTAAAAGATACGTTATCATTCATTAAAATCAGAGTTTTACAAAGGCATGTCCCAAAATCTAGAAACATAAAATGTGAATGATAATAAGTTTTAGCCATCTTCAAGTCCGAGCCACTCCGTGCCATAGATTGCTTAAGTACCTTAACTGGGAAATCTGATTAACGACAAAAGTATATCAAGTGAAAGACGTTCGTATGGTGGTACGATGTTATCTACTCAGGCGGGAAAGTATATCAACTTGAAAGAAAGCAGCTTCGTCACGTAACCTTTAGAACCTGGGTTTGAGCTTATAGCTTGAAAATGGGTAGAAATCAAGACT
Source organism: Tanacetum coccineum (assembly GCA_026074375.1). NCBI lineage: Eukaryota > Viridiplantae > Streptophyta > Magnoliopsida > Asterales > Asteraceae > Tanacetum > Tanacetum coccineum. The sequence continues at coordinate 15,278 of BQNB010047216.1, read as the reverse complement.
TTTAGCTCCGTACGCCTAGAATAACGACTCTGGGGCTTCTTTTCTTGGTTTCTTTTGCTTCACTTCTGATCTTGAGACTTCTTAGGACCTTCTTGAGCAAAGAGTTGCTGCTATTATGGGTTATAGAAAGAAGATGTGGGGTGTGAGTTGAAATGAAGGGTGGTGATCCCTTTATATAGCATGCGAACCCTTGGAGGCCAAAGGAACTTGGTAGCTAAGTTTAGGACAGGTGTGAGGGCTAGAGGATGATGAGGAAGGCCTATGATGATGAGTATGCAAGGTGGAAATGTTTGAAGAAGGGTTGTGTGGAGCATTTCTAGCCGCGACTGATCTTGGTGACAAAGAGGGAGATGTGGAGCTTTTTAGGACCAAGAAATGAAGTAAGTAGCTTGGTAAGCTGCTTGGAGATGATGATAGAGCTTCTAGGAATGTGTGGTTGCATGGTTGGATTTTTAAAATGGTTTAAAACATGCAAAAATGGGTCGCGGGTTCCATAAGGCTCGATTAGGGTTTTCAAGCTTATTTTTTGAGTATACTTGATTAGTAATGATGGATTAATGATTATGAAGTTTATATTGTGAGTTTACAACATTATTGGATTAGTGGTTTGAGTTTTAAAATAGGTAAAATGACGAAATGGGTCGAAAATGCAAGAAAAGGTGTACACGGGTTCATAAGGCTTGTTTAGGGTTTTTAAGCTTCCAGTTTGAGTACACTTGTGTTATTATGATAGATTATGGATTGCAAGACTTGTATTAAGAGTTAATAACAAGATTTGATTGGTGGTTCGGGTTAAAAATGGGTAAAAATGAGTAAACAGGTCGTGTTTTGCAATTAGGGTTTGTTTAGGGTTTTCTTGGTTTAATTCTTGTCCATTGTTGTTATAATGAAGATATAATGATGGAATGTGATTTTTAAAGTTGTAAATTAAGTATTTACAACTTATTTGAGTATTGGTTTAGGTTTACAATGGATAAAAACAAAGAAACGGGTCATGGTTTAGAAACTAGCTCGGTTTTAGGGTTTAGGGTTTTGAATTAGGGTTTTGAGTGTAAAAATATGTGTGAGAGCTTATGAGTAGAATAATTAGGGTTTATACATTGTATATTGAGTGTAGTAGCTTGTACAAAAGTGGTGGTGAAGAAACTAGAATGAAAACGGAGGTAAAACGGCTATTTTGGATGTCATGCTTAATGACTTGTACTTTGACTTGGAGGGAGTTTATATTTCAAATGAGATGTTATATTACTTGTACATATGCTTTAGTAGCTTGTACATTCACTTTAGATATTAACCTTTCATGAAATTAGGGTTTAGAGGTAAACGATAACGGTTTAAAGCCTGTCTTGATATAATGTTGCAAATGGTACATTATATGAGTAATGTACTTTGTAATAATGATATTAAGATATTGACTTGACATGTTATGATGTTTGCTTGACATATATGTGGATAGGATTGCCATAGTTAGGTTGCGTGAGCTCATTAACTTTAGATATGCAAGCTATGTTGCATATTGAGATATTGGTAATGCAAGTAATGTAATAAAGCAAAAATTTTCCCTGAAAAAAGGTGGTTCGTATATAATAAATAGATAGTACATTGCATCTAACTTAATAGATGGGTATTTACATTGATAAAAATTTACGGGTTGTTATACTAGGATCAAACCATGGGATGGAAGTGGTTTATGGTACAAGAGCAAAGATCTCCCCTCCTCCCTATGCATATACACAGCTCACAAGGGGGAAGGTACTCTTGACAATCTAATTACTAGGAGTATGTGCTTAAGGTATACTTATGTAAGTTATAACTAGAAAGGTAGGACTTAGTGGGGATTAAATGATTTATTTCTTGTATATAACACTTGTAACCGGTTCTAGTGATAATATGAGTAGAATTTTATTTTATTTTTTATGTATTGAGTATAATTGTGGGTACTGGTTTGAGCATAGATAGGTATAGGTGCTTCCGGGTATGCCCGAATGTAATTTATTGCGAAACGTAAGCGTTTTACGTAACCAACAAAAATAAAATATGAAAAGTTATAAATTATACTCTTAATAATCATATAACACTTGCTTGACGTAAACTTTTATTTGTTTGGTGTCCGTTTACGTTGAATGATGATTTTTAGTTTACGCGATTTAACTATAAGATAATAATTAGAAGCGAACGCGTAAAACCCTAAAAATAAATAATAAAAATAATTGAGTCGGGAAATGACCTGAAAATGTGAAATGTTACACGCTGCGTTACTTGTAGTATAATGGTTATATATGTTTATTAAATCTCAACTATAGGAACCGGGTTTGCTTTGATTTGAAGCCTCCAAGAAAATATTTCCTCAATGGATGATATACAAGTTTTTTTCTCATTTATAGATTTTAAATAGGCATAGAACATTCAAACCAAAATGGTTTAATTGGATTCTTGATCCAAAAGCTTGTTGTAATATGTTGTAATTTCTTTTTTAGCTTTATGCTAGAGTCTATTTATTTATTTGTTAAAAAAATATATACAATTTCGTTAAACTACTACAACAAAAACAACTTTTAGCAACTATAAAAGTAGTCTCTAAAAGTGGCCAATGTAGTCTCTAAGAACTTTAAGGTACTACATGTGGTCTCAATAAACGACGTCCCCTAAACCTAGACGTTAAAGGTTTACAGAGACTACCAGTTAATTCTTTAGGGACGACGACCTTTACTTTAACTTTTTTTGACGTTTGACTTTCATTGACCAAAAAATCTATGGCGTCAACCTTTTGAGACTACAATTAGTCAATACAGTATCTTTAGTGACTTCTTTTTGCCACTACAAGTAGTACCTAAAGATATTTGACTTTGTTGATTGAATTTTTAGCCACTACGTATGCTAAAGATTTTTGACTTTGTTTATGTATAGACTACGTGTAGTCTCTAAAATGTAATCACATTGTAACCATTGCTAATTTGCTATCTTCCATAAAATGATATCTTATAGAGTATTTAAAACCACAATATATAGTGACAACACCATCATGTGATGTTGAGGCCACAACCCTATGTGCTGGTTTGCAAAATATAAACTATAAAGACCTTCTCATCTACCTTACCATATTTTCATCAAAAAGCCATTTCTAAACGTTTCATGTAATGTACTTTTCATTTGACAAAAAAATAGGTAATCACTTTGAATTATGATTTTATCTATAGGAATAAACTACTTGTACATAGTTGAGATTGTATTGATCCCTTGAAACCGTAGAATCTTGCTAACCAATAAACATTAGGACAAACTTAACTGGTTTCTAGTTTCCAAGAGTACGTAGTAATCGTTTTTTGCAAACAAACAACAAAAAGTTGAAGCTATGACCGATGAATGATTGATATAAATAGTATGACGAAAATTGTATGTGTGTGTTCATAATGTGGAAGCACACAAGAAATATAAAAATTAACACATATATAATGAAAACAATAATATTACTCTATAAAAATTAACACATATATAATGAAAATACATATAAGAAATATAAAAAAGGTTAACAAAACAGGACAGTCAAAGTGTCGATGATATGGAAACTTGATAAAAAAAAGTATAGTAAAGTTTTTAAGCTATTTTCAGTCACTTACTTATCAATTGTACCCACGTCTTAATCATAACTTCTAAAATATCGTCAAAAGTGATTGAGATGACTTAACACATTATTATATTAATGCATTTAATGTGCTGTTGGGTCGACCCGTCGGAAACCACCCGCCGGAACTTAGACCCCCCTGAAAACCCAAAAAACCCGCCTGAAAACCCGTCTGATAACTGACCCGGTTTCATTAAATGTTATTCCAACTCTTTCATTTTTTACATACACGTGTTGGGGTACGTGTTTCCTTCTCCTTTTCTCTTTCACATTAACAAAAAACACACACACAGACACAAAACAAACGGTGTGTTTTTAATTTAGGTGCCTAAATCTAAAAATCTAATCTAAGTGCATCTAAAGGGGTTTTTTTTTTAGCCATCCACTATCTTCTGCCTCATATCAAGAGTGATTCTTTTTTTCGATAAGTTTTAATGGTGTTAATCGAAACATGAAGAAAGGTACATATATGCCTTTTTAATCTTATTTCTTTCAAGTTCAGCCAATAAAATGACTTATATATATGAAAAAAATTGAATTTTGAATTTAGGGTTTTGTCATGAATTGGGGTTTTTGTTAATTTCGTTTTTAATTGATTTTAGGGGCTTTTATAAACTTTGGTTTTGCTTACTTGAGCTTATGGCGTATTTATCTAGCATGATTTGAAGATGTTTGGTTTAGCTTATTTTCCAGCTTATGATATTTGACATGATTGTTTTATGGTTTTCGGCTTTTTTATGAGAATCAATGTGCTTTCACAGAGATAGAGATACAATGTGGGAAATACTTGTGAGTGGCTATTGTTATATTTGCAGCCATGTAACTATGGCGGCGCAAATTAATATATTTGCACGCAAGTACTGCATTTTATGGATAATTTGCTAATTTGGGAGTGTTTGGTGTGCATTTGTTATTTTGAAAATGCAGTAAGTCGTTTGATCATTATGGGTGAAAGCGACTCGTATCTTGGCGGGGCATCACGAAGTCGTGTTTGCAGCCATGGCAGGTTGGCTACCTGTTTATTCGGTCCCACATTCGTAAATATAAGGTGACCGGTTTCTTAGCCTTATGTGTATGCTTATGATGTAGCAACACAATTGCCGTATTATATCAGTGCGGGTGATTATTTATATGACATTCTTGATTATGAATCTATTTTTACTTTATTATAGGCAATGAAGATATAATTGCGTTCGGATAATGAAGGGAAAAACTGACCCGTATCTTGGAGGGGTCAGTGTGATCCGTGTTTGCAGCCATGGCGGTTTGGATACCCTTTTATCTGCTCCTGTGCTCGCAATTCTGAGCCAAATAGTGTTTTTACTTTTTGGGTCCTTATTTTGTTCTTTTAGTTTTGTTCGTCGCTTTATCTATTTTTTACTCTCTGTCAGGGCGCGTAAGTTGTTTAGGGGATTAGAACTTCTACACTTTGTTACTTGCTAATAGGTTATAGTTTTAGTATGCCAGTACAAGGTTTGTTACTTTGCTCCCAGCTTTATTAAGGTTAGTACTAGGCTAGCTTTGTATTAGTTTACTGTTTTTCTTTTAGTATAGTGTTGGGTGATAGTTCTAATGCTTAAGGGTGTATATAGGCATTTGAGATTATTAGGAAATAGATATGGCTGATCATATTTAAACGCCGGTTTTTGAAGCTCTGTGTGGGGGTTTCATGATTTTGGGTGTATAAAAGGAAAACCCCTTACAAAAAAACATTTTGTCAGGATTATACACAGGTATTTCAACAAATTCATATCATAGTTGTACTCTGTTAAGCACGGGCGGAAAATTAATAGTTAAAATTCATAAGTTCTGTTTTTTTCATTATTTCTTCTTCGCAAATCTAAGTTTAGGTTTTTCCCGCTTTAGCGGCTTATTATTGTTTCATAGTTTCATTTGTTTCTTATTTGTAAGTTTAGTTTTGGGATCTATCAGGATTGGGCTCCACCCTTTAACAGGTAGGTAAGAATCCTTATTAAAAGTCTTGGGATTCTACAATTGGTAGTCAGAAGCAAGGGGGTCGCTCTTTGATTCTAGGGGTGGAATCTACCAAGGTGATTCTTATTGGTATTCTTGTTTTTGAAGGGGAACAGAATAGTAGTTAGGAAGTTAAATTGTACAAAAAATTAGGGTTTTTTTGTTCACCAAAAAAAATCCCCTTAAATTAATGTTAACTAGGACAGATCAGATTGGGGACGGACATCCAAAAAGATGGCGATGTGAATTTACTTTTACATAAATGTAGGGTCGTTTGTGTTGGATTTGGCTGAAATGAAAAAAAACCCTATTTCGCGTTGGTTTATTTACTTGCTTGCCAAATGGGGATGGATACCAAAAGGTTTGGGGAAAAAGTAATGTCATTTTACTTGTTTATTCGGTTAAATACTTTTGGGCCAATTACATAACCGGTTTGTTTACTTTACCAGAAGGTATGCTTATTGACCCGCCTTCTTGTTTAAAACAAACTTTTACTGCTACCCCTGTGGGGACTTGTTTACCTTGCTTTTGGTATTATGGTTTATATTTATGCCATAATAGGGAAAAATTAGTTTATGCTCATTGGAGGTTAGTTTTACTGTTTGGTGGACCTTTTAGTACTTTTGCTAAGCAAGCTATTTTTACCAACAGTTGGGTAAGGGGTGTTCTCTTTATTTATGATTTGTGTAGCCCTCGCGCGCTCTCCGTGTAGCTCGCGCTGGGTGTGTGGGTGCAAGATGCTTAAGGTATGATAAACAAGTTGTTGTGCAGCATATACGGGGGTGGAATCCCCATTTATTAACTTCCCGATTGTAATGGGGAAGAGAGACGAGTAGGTCTTAGGTAGTGTGTATCTTTTATTTAATACTGAACGTAGTTGTTCTAGGCCATCACGCTTAGCGTGGTGGGGGACAGGGGTGTGATTTAGGTTGTAGGAGTTTAGAATAGTTAAACCATTGAAATTAAGCGACAAGGGGAATAAGAGTCACAATATGCCTTGGGAAAGAAAGTGAGAAGAATGGAACCTTAGTGACAGTATTTTTTGTGGACAGGACAAAGGTTGTTTGTTGTAGCTAGTTTTTATGTTCACAGTTTATACTGCCTTATGTTTTTATTTACTTAAACTTCAAATTGGAAACAAAAGCAGTTTTAGTCCTTGACAGTTTATACTGCTTGTTTTTATTACTACTTCTATTGGAAAGCAGTTAGTACTGCCAGGTTTAATCGATATCGGACAGAGGACGTTTTTAGTACTATCAGTTTTGACAGATATCGATTGACACACACGTTTTTGGATCTCGGACAAAATTGATTATTGAAGAAAATGGCTTGTTTTTGGATTTCTTGGAATAATTGGTTACGAAGATGATTATTTATCACTTATTTGACGGTGAAGTAGAAATATTTGGGTTTGTGTTCTTATCATATCTTAAAAGGCTAGTCACTTTTAAAGATAACTTTTTCGTGCTTATAACGTTATGACAAAGACTTGACGAATCTAGCAAAGGTGTGTGATCTAACTTATGGTGCTCAATGCTCATATTTGCTATCACTTTAGTCTGGTGTCTCATAGAAGATGAGGATAATTGTCAAGAGGTTGCGATCTACTTATATTTCACAGATTTATTTATAAGTTTGGAGTCACGTGGATAGTAGACACAAGTTTGGATTATTCTACTTCTACATCAAGTTCGTTATACTTAGTTCTCTTCATCATTAATCGTTACAAAAAGCCTACAGAATTTGAAGATTCAAGAGATGGTTAACATATGGGTTTCAAGGGAAGCTTATTGTTAAAAATGTTTAACCATCAGGTTATGTTCATGCACCACTTGAAGTGAAAGGTTTCATTACTACTGCTAGTTATTTATTACTGCTGTAGTTTATATTTCTACTGCTCAAAGTCATTTTTTGTATTATACTTCATGGCGGGTATTTTGAGTATTGGAAGATTGGATTAGTAGTTGTGGTATATGGTTTGTAGCTGTTATGATCCAAGTTTCATATCTACAGAATACCCATATTAGATGATTACAAAAAGGGGAAGAAGATTACAGGTTTATTGATTTACAGCTTATTATATGTGGTGGCATGATACAAAGGATATTTGATTAAGGGGAACCTTGGAAGTTGTGTTTCATTCAGGGAGATCCATGATCTCAACTTCAGGGGAACTTCAGGGGAAGCTTTGGCTTTATGATGAAGTTCGTACACGACTTTGTTTGTTTTGTCATCATCAAATAGGGGAAGATTGTTAGGATTCTTAATTTGATGAGACAAAATAAATAAAAGAATGAAACATAAGGACTAAATCTAGCATATCAAAATTCTACAAGCTGGTGGAGAATTATGAAGATTTGGTCAAAGATTTACATGATAAAGATAATAAAGTATTTAAATTAGTTTAATTAGTTTCCTTATCATATTTATTTTCTTCCTTTGTAAGTCATGATCTCTCCCTATATAAAGAGATCATAGACATAGGTTTTAGATATAGCAGAGTCGACTGATGAGAGTCGAATAGTAAAAGGTGTGTGTGTGTGTATACCCCATAGTTAGATAGTAAGTTGGTGTAGCCCCAAGATTGTGTTTGGGGGAAAGAGGGAAACATATGAATAATAAAACCTTGTTAAACATCATTGTTCTTATTGTTATTATTCCGCTGCATATTGTTAATCTTTGATGTTTATAATCCTAGATGAGATCTAACCCATCTCGAGCTTAAACAATCTTAGAGTCTATCAGATTATTTAGACTTCATAATTAGTATCAAAGCAGGATCAGATCTATTCAATGGCAAGATTAGATGATAAAAATCCACCACCACCACCACAACAAACACCAACACAACAAGCCCTCACACTGTGTCAACCATTAAACTCGCTATTCTAAAAAAGGTAAGTATGACATTTGGGCCATGAAAATGGAACATTACTTAAGACATACAGACTATCCTATATGGGAATTCATACAAAAAGGAAATGGTCTTGTAAGTGTTTCAACAGATACAAATGGAGTAATAAAGGTTCTGCCTCCTAAAACTGCTAAAGAAATTTTAGCGAGAGAAAGAGAAAGAAAGGCAAGGACCACCTTGCTTATAGCTTTACCAGAAGACCATTTAGCAAAATTTCATAAGATGACTGATGCTAAAGAGATGTGGGATGCTATCAAATCCAGATTTGGTGGCAATGATGAATCAAAGAAGATGCAGAAATACATTTCAAAGCAACAGTTTAAAGGCTTTTCTGTGTCTAACTCAGAAGGACTGCACAAAGGTTATGATAGGTTTCAGAGTCTTCTAAGTTAACTTGAGATTCATGGTGTATGTGTCTCTATTGAAGATGCCAATCAGAAGTTCCTCAGGTCTTTACCTTCTTCTTGGTCCCAAGTATCCTTAGTTATGAGGATTAAACCATGAGTGGATAATCTTAGTATTGATGATCTCTATAACAATCTTAGAGTCTTTGAATCTGATATTAAAGGCTCTACTGGATCATCTTCTAGTGCACAGAATGTCGCCTTTGTTTCTTCTGAAAGAACTAACAGTACTAAAGATATTAGTACTGCGTATGGGGTTTCTACTTCTTTTGGCTACAACTCACAAAGGGAAAACTCTTCTTCATACACTGATGAACTCGTGTACTCATTCTTTGCTAATCAATCCAGTAGTCCACATTTGGATCATGAGGATCTGGAGCAGCTTGATGAGTTTGATTTAGAAGAGATGGACTTGAAATGGAAAGTGGCCATGATTTCAATGAGATAGAAGAAGTTTTACAAGAAGACAAGAAGAAAGCTGCAGTTTGATGCCAAGGAACTAGTTGGATTTGAGAGTGCAAATCAGAAGGGAATCAAGATATCAGGAGGAGAGATGCAGGGAACACTAGGTATAAAGCAAAAGACAATGAGAGGAGACCTGAAAAACAGGAGGAACCTAAAGCTTGGGTAACTCTTGATGGAGATGGTGTTGATTGGACTGGTCATGCAGAGGATGAGCAAGAGAACTTTGCTTTGATGGCTTACAGCACAATTCAGGCTCAGACACTGAGGTAACATCTTGTTCAAAAGAATGTGTGGAATCATATGCAAAACTTAAAAAATTATATGATGAACAAAGAGAACAACTTGGTGATGCTAGTATAGAAATTTAAGCCTGGTAGAGGCTCAATTAGTTGTTCACCAAAAAAATCAACTTTGGTATGAGAAAAAGATTAGATTTATGAAAATTGATTTAGATGATAAAACTGACGTGCTTACATATCATAAGAAACTATTAGCAGAAGCTGTAAAAGAAAAGGGAGAGGATTTTTGTGTTTTACACTTAAGGA
>BQNB010047215.1:0-43252 GCA_026074375.1 Tanacetum coccineum | reverse complement strand
AATAGCTAAGATCTTATCTAAAACTTAATTGGGCAAGTTAAATACTTTTAAATTGTGTACCTTTAGTTTACATCATTGGCGTCATCTCATTCTGGGAGGCACGATATCACCAAGTAACCCTTGATCTACGTTGGAACCTTGAGTGGATGCTTGGGGTAGTTTATGCGATAAATGATCTTCTGATTCACTTCAGAATAAATTTGCAATTCTTCATTGTCCACATGTATAACATGTAACTCAAGATTGATTAGTCAAACTATGAAGCAAAGAATAAATTAATATTGAATTCCAATAACATCAAATATGTTGCTTAGCCTAAGACCACCCTCAGTGTAGTTTATATGCATCCGTCTGCAAAAAAGAATCGTAGTATGACACATCAATATCTTGATATATTTTTTGAATATATCTTGATATATTTTTGAAAATTAAAAGATATCAACATGGTTTTTAGAAGATATTATAATAGTTTTTGATAATAGAAAACAAAAAGTGTCTTGGTTCACTTGGTAAATGTCATTCGAATTTAAATAGAGGTCACAAGTTCAAATCTAGCCATGGGCATTATTTTTTAAAAATATTTGAAATTTAATGCCAAGAAACTGTCCATGTCAGCATTGTTTGCGTCATGTCATCATTGAGGTGGCGTCCAGTCACTAATTCATATTAATCCAGTCATAATTAGCCCCATATATAAGTTATAGATATATACATATATATATAAACACACACACACACACACACACATATATATATATATATATATATATATATATATATATATATATACGTACGTATATCGTGAATATACGTATATATATGTACGTATTATATACGTATATACTTAACGTATCTATATGTACGTATTATATGTATATATAGTATATTTATATTTAATTGATATATATATATATATATATATATATATATATATATATATGTGTGTGTGTGTGTGTGTGTGTATATGATTTATATGTGTGTGTGTGTATATATGTAAATCTATTATATGTATTATATGTATTGTCTTATGTATATATATAGATTATATATATAATATATATATATATAATATATATATATATATATATATATATATATATAATATGTTTATTTGTATATTGTATATATTTATATTAGATATGTTAATAATATTATATATATAAGTATATGTGGGGGGGGGTGGGGCATATATATATGTATTGTATTTGTATATGTTATCGTATATGTATGTATTATATATACAATATACATACATTATATAGTATAACGTACATATATATATGTAAGTTTTTACCGTACATATATATCTGTAGTATATGTATATGTAGATGGATATGTATATGTATATGTATATGGCATATGTATTTTCATATATACTAGTTATATCGATATACGTAATATTATATGTACGTATTACCGTACAGTATACATGTACGTATTACGTACATATAATATATGTACGTATATACGTAATTATTTATATTTTTATAATATATATATATATTTATATATATATATTTATATATATATTATATTGTATGTATGTATGATGTATGTATGTATGTGTGTGTGTGTTGTGTGTTGTTATTATATTATATATATATAATATTTTATCTATATATATAGGGTAACTTTATTTTCAGCATAACAAATTTAAGTGCGAGAAGCCAGAACTATCAAAAACATACATGCTGTCTTCAAGATGTATTTTCTGCACATATGTTGTAAATAGAACATAATATGTTTTAAAAAACAAACATATATGTTTTAAGAATTTGATGAGAAATTGAAATATAAATTTTTTTCTATGAAAGTGTGCTTATTCAAAGAAAAATTTTTGTATTTTCAATGTTTCTATCAAATTCTTTTTGAAAAAATATGTTTTTTTTAATTAAAAAACATATTTGTTTTACTTTTGAACATATGTGTAAAAATACTATTATTGACGGAGTCATGTATGTTTTTTTTTAGAGTTCGTGCACTTAATTTGTTGCTGGTAAATATTAATCCCTATATATCATATAGTTATATATATATATATATATATATATAATATATTATATATATATATTATATATATATTTATATAGAGAGCAGAGACGAGAGAGAGAGTATGATCAATAAGAAGAAAACTTAATAATAAGAATTATAAGAAGAAATCACAAACCAAACATTTAGATGACCTACAAAATGAATGCATCTCCCCCTTAAATTCTATCTCCTATTTTACATTGTGTGGCTAGAAATTCTTCTTATTTTTTCTCATATTTACTTTTATATTCTCACCGGATCCCTACTCTATATATTTATATATATATTATATATAAGAGGAAGGTTAAAAATAAAATGACAAATATTCGTGGAAAGGATAAAATAGAAACTTTTTTTTAAAAAGTTTCGAAAAAATTTCAAAAAAATCCATTAAATCAGGTATGTGGTGCAAAAACATGTTGTAAAAGAAGGTTTTCTAATTTTTGAGTTTTTATACGTTTTTTTAATAGGCAAAAAAATAAATTTTGATGCACAAAAAAAATTTGATGCACAAATTTTTCGACTTGTTATAGGTTTGATGCGCAATAAAAATTTTGATGCAAAAAGTCAAAGAAGTTGGGTACAAAAACGAATTTTTGATGCACAAAAAACCGATTTAATGCACAAACGTTTTTTTTAATAATTTTTTTTCTGCAAAATTATCCACTTTTAGAAAAACTTCCTTTACAACTTTTTCATGCACCAACATACACGATCTTGTGGAATTTTTTCAGAATTTTTGGAGAACTTTTTAGATAAATTATATCTTTTTATTCTTCTCTATCGGGGAGGGAATCATATTATGAGGACTAGAATATTTGTTTCTTTTTATTGATCTTTATCATTTATATATATATATATATATAAAGTTCTATATAATGTATATATATACATATATATATATACATGTATATATGTACATGTATATATGTACATGTATATATGTACATGTATATATAGAATGATGTTCATGTGAGATATGTGAAATAACTCCATACAATAACTCTACAATAAACCCATAGATGCAAAAATATTTATGCATGCTTAGAACTTCCCTTTTCAGAGCATCTACAATGCATCAAGTCTTAAAGACTTAATGCATTTAATACATAACCATTTAATAACATAAGACTCTGAGGAACGACTTAAGGTTTTTCAAATCATTGGTAAAAGGCTTTTCTAAAAGCTTAAACTACAATGCTAAAAACTCTCATAAATGGCTTTTTTGAATAGTAAAAAAGTTTTCTATAACTTTTCCCAATTTAGATCTTTTATATTATAGTACATTTGACCTCTACAATGTTGGAGTTATCACTTTATTATTTATGGTATTGCAAAAACAGGAGATATAGTATAATTTTACAAGATTCATTTTTATTAGAGAAAAGATATTTTCCTTAAAACTTGTTTATATCTATAAAAATACGGTTTAATAATCCTCTGTTTCTCATTCTATGTTGACCCATTCGTAGTATCATCCACCATTTTTGCTGCAGCAAAACAACCCTAATTTCTCCCTTGAAGTTTGTGTTTGCAAAAGTTTTACAATCAAATAGATAGTCGAATTTTCGACCTACGGTCTACCAACGTGTCGTGGTTCCAAGGGTACGTACAAGAAGTCTCATCAACGAATGTGGTATCAAATATCGTCAAAGACGTGTTTGTGAGTTATTCGTGGTACAAAAGAATAACTAAACGCGCTCAATCATCGCGCAAAAAATGGATCAAACGTCTAGATACCGGGCCAAAATCTGGTTGGTACTTTGTGCATTTTTCGTTTGTTGGTATTTCTTGATTCATAATGCCAAATGGTATACTTTATCCTCCCCTACAACCACCTTTCGCAACCAAGAAACCCCGGTTGAAATTGTCGATTTTAACACAACCACGCTGCCGACAAGTGACGATGAGAACAAGGATCCTGGTTTGGTTGAGGGCGAGATCGATTGGCTTCACGATGCATCTCAGTTACGAGCCCTGGAGCATGAATTAGAACCGGTCCTAAAAAAATTTAAGCCAAAACCAATGAACGAATCCGCGATTGACAAAAGGAAATGGAACGATACAATGATCGAGAAACTACGGACACGAAGGTCGAAAAGCCGTTTAAAGACCAAACGATCATGTTCCGGCAGGTAATCATTTAAATAAAAGTATTCGCACACTTGTATATCTTATTTATAACTATGTTTATTATACTTGGTGATAGGTATATATATGTTCACAATCTTCCATCGAGATTCAATGATGATATACTCGACGATTGTCGAGCATTTAGTAAATGGCAAAATATGTGTTCATACATTGGCAACAATGGACTTGGTCGAAATCTTGGAAACCCCCAAAGGGTGTTCTCGAAATATGGCTGGTATTCAACAAATCAATTCATGTTAGAAGTCATTTTTCGCAGTCGAATGACACAATATGAATGCATCACAAAAAATTCATCACAAGCGTCCGCTATATATGTCCCCTACTACGCGGGGCTAGATGTTTCACGCTACTTATTTGATGGCAATACCACATCTCGAGACGCTTTATCACTCGATTTAGCTCAATGGTTACATGAACAACTGGAGTGGAATACGACATATGGTAAAAACCACTTTCTAGTAACCGGGAGGATAACATGGGATTTTCATAGGGGTTCTGACGATGAGGAGGATTGGGGAAACAAGCTACTGTTACTACCCGAGATAAAAAACATGACGGTTTTAACTATTGAGAAAAGTCCGTGGAATAACAACGAGTTTGGTATCCCTTACCCGACATATTTCCATCCCCGAACCGATGATGACATCATTGATTGGATGAATAAGATGACAAGGCGCCGACGAAGACAACTTTTTTGTTTCGCTGGATCCCCGCGTCCCAAAATGGAAGATTCCATTCGGGACGTAATAATCAACCAATGTGTCATGTCAGGGCGAAAATGTAGATTCCTAAATTGTTCAGAGAATAACATAAAATGTGATCAACCATTGGATGTTATGCAATTGTTCCAAAGTTCCGTTTTCTGCTTACAACCCCCAGGTGATTCGTACACTCGAAGATCAACTTTTGATTCAATTCTCGCAGGCTGTATCCCGGTCTTTTTTAACCCAGGGTCCGCTTACATTCAATATCTATGGCATTTACCTAAGGAGTTTAGTAAGTACTCGGTTCTTATCAACGAGGAGGATGTGAAGCATAAGAATGTTAGTATTGAGAGGATTTTGTCTCGGATACCCGAGAAAAAGGTGTCACAAATGAGAAATGAAGTGATCGGTCTGATACCAAAGATCATTTATGCTGATCCGAAGGCGAAACTGGAGAAATTTAGAGATGCATTTGATTTAAGTGTAGATGGGGTACTTCAAAGAATTGGAAATGTTACAAGTAATACATCAAGCTATGATTTAGATGAAAGCTATAGTTGGAAGTATTATTTGTTTGGAAGTGTTAAGAATCATGCATGGGATCATTATTTTGATAATTCTATCAATGAGGATGTGAATCAGAAAATTGTCGATGCTGATTAAATCAATGTAATAGAAATGAATACGGGATTGTTTTTGGTTTCGAAATCCTAGTTTAATGGGTAGTGATTGTTTATGGAGTAGATTACTAACGGACCAAACCACGATTAATCTTTGTGTTTGTTATTGGTATGTGGTTTAGATTCTGGTCGTTCTCATATTTGCTTAATTGTGTGAATCTGGTGTTACATAGTTACATGTTTATGTTACACATCAGCGCATCACATGATCATAATCTGGTTTGTGAAAAGATTAGTATTCTCTCTTTGTTAAACCATTTTATTGATAAAGTCTTTTGTTTGTGTTCGTTGATGCCATAAGTGTGACATCTGACGCGTTTTGTATGAGGTCTCGCTTTTCTTTTTAATCTCACAAAAACTTAGAATGACTCATGGTGTTCAAAATAAACACGAAAGGATCCTTAGAGCGTTGGGTACCGTAACGCCGTGGGGTCCGGCGTTAACGCCGTGGCCGGCGTTACGGTACCGTGGATGTGAAATTGACGACGGCGTTGGTGGCCAAGTTGACACACCAACGCCTCGTTGAGGCTTGTTTTGTTAAAAAAAAAAATTGTTTAAAATTTTAAAAATGGCTATTTTAGCCCGTTTTTTGTTTAAAAACAGCCGGTAACAGCTAGTTGTTTTTTTTTTTTTTTTCCATAATCTTATCTTATAAGTTGGTCGCAATGTGATATGTTTTGTGAATTGTTATTTGTTATTAGTGTTACATTGTTTTTGTGCCTCAAAAACGAGCTAAGCGTGCATTAGTTTTCACAGGAAGTTAGTCAAAGTGATAAGTGCAGGAAATTATCGTGTTTTCGGCTAAGAATTACACGTTTTTGTACATTAAAAATGAGCTAAACTTGCATTAGTTTTCACAAGAAGTTAGGCAAAGTGATAAGTGCAAGAAATCAACGTAGTTCACTGGCGCAAACTTATCATTTACGTGCATTAAAACGGAGCAAAAAGCGCATTAATTTCAAGTAAGTTAAGTCAAAAGAGTGATAATAGGGAAAACAAACATGTTCAAGGCTAAAACTTACAAGTATATTGAGCATTAAAAAAGGCTAGACGAGCACTGAGTATTTCAAAGGAAGTTACGAAAAGCTATAAGGCGATCACGAATCACACTTGTTCTTTCGATCAAAACTTAACACTTTTTTTGTGCATCAAAAATTGACTAAATGAGCATTAGGTTGTTTATAGGAAAAAATTCAGGCAAAGTGATAGCGTTAGAAACACTTGTTCTTAAGTAAAAACATCACAACGTTTTTTGTGCATTAAAAATAACTAAATGAGCATTAGTTGACATTAGAAAATTCACACAAAGTGATAGACGATGGAAATCAGCATGTTTTTCGCTTAACTTTACTACGTTTTTTTGTGCAATAAAATACAAGCTAAACAATCATAAGTTTTAAATAGGAAGTTAGCAAAGTAATAAGTGCAGAAAATTAATTATGTTTCTCGTTTAAAGACATTGTTTTGTGTATAAAAGTGGCTAAAGGATAATAGTTTTAATAGGAAGCAGGCAAACTTATTGGCTCCAAAAATAAACTTGTTTTTCGGCTGCAAACTTACATTTTTATGCCATTAAACACGGCTTAATACAAGCTTAGTTTTCATGTTGAAATTAAGCACTGATAGTGTATAGGAAATCAACCATTTTTTTGGCTAAAATTATACATGTATTTGTGCATTAAACACGGGCTAAACGAACATTATTTTTCACAGGAAGTTAGGCAAAGTGATAAGTGTAGGAAATCAACATGTTTTCGGCTCAAACTTACATGATTTTGTGCATTAACTACAAGCTAAACAAGCATTAGTTTTAATAAGAAGTTAGGCAAATTGATAAGTGCGGGAAATCAGAATGTTTTCAGCTAAAATTTACATGTTTTTGTGCATTAAACATGGGCTAAATGAGCTTAGTTTTCACGGGAAGTTAGGAAAAGTGATAAGTGCAGGAAATCAGCATGTTTCCGGCTCAAACTTACATGTTTTGTGCATTAAATACGAGCTAAACGAGTATTGGTTGTGATAGGGAGTTAAGCAAAGTGATGAGGCGCTAGAAATCAACATGTTTCCCTATATGTACATTTTTTTGTGCATTACAAAACAAGATGAATAAATAATAATAATTGAACTAACAGGTTTTTACGATTGAAGAAGCAAATATGTGCATAATGGAAGTTACCAAACACAGCGTCCCACAAATTTGAGCAACCTATGAAGAGAGAGATTTGAGAAGCCCAAATTTCATGCCAGAAATAGCTTTCTGTCATGTATGGTGGGGGAGGATTGATGGTAATTCAATATAAATTATTCTTATCAAGTCTTTTTAATTATATAACCACTTGTAGGAAAAAAAAGGTTTTAGTAATTAAGAAAAGTCATGGTTAAATAAAATTGTTTTGTGCATAAAAAATGGGGTAAATGTACATCAGTTTTCCGAGAAGGCGCATTGCTGATTAATTAGTACGGAGTAGTTATTAATGAGGTTAATCATTTTCATTGACATAAGAAAGGCGCAACTTCCTTAGATTATAGATTAAAAGGCCATTTATTAAGGTCTTGAATGCCCGTGTATGTGTAGTACGAAATAATCACAATACCATGAGTATGTTTACAGAAGCCGATAGCCGAACCCATTAGTTTCTACAAACCCTTTTGCAGATTAAGGTGTTAGAAATCCCAAGAATTAGAGATATACTTTCTCTACTATAATGTATATAAAGGTTGTGTCAAGGATCAAAATTAGATAAAGTCAACCGGATGAAGATGTTCAAAAAAACAAGCTTGATGAAAATATTATGATCAAAAACAATGACACTACTTCCTCGAATTTCTAACCGTCTAAAACTTGCTTTCTTATCATTAGGTGACTTGATTTACAGTCTGTATTCTTTAGGTAAAAATCCCAAATCATGTTTTACGATGTTGCACAACTGGGTTACATATTTATGTATGTAATTCCTTTGGATCTATAAAAAGAAGCAAAAAAATAATTGCTCAGTAGCGCTTTTTATTATTCGAAGAATCGAAATGATTGTGATGACCGACATCACATAGAGCGCTGATGTCCTCATTGCAATTTGCATAAATGCATAAAATCAGCTTGATATCGTTTTAGAAGTTGATTTGACGCATTTAATACCTTTGTCTAAACGCGCATTAGTTTTTGTAAAAGTTTAGGCAAAGGTATTAGATGCATAAAATTAGCTTGATATTTGGTTATTAACAAGCTGTTTATGCATTATATAAAGTAGATAAATGTGCATTAGTTCTTGTAGGAGTTTAGGCAAAAGATTTTACTAAAGTGATCTAAATTTAGGCACTTTTAAGCAAGCCCTACCGGCTGAGACCGAAGTCTCTCTCCAAGTCTACCCCTGAAAGTTCCAGGGACTCGACTTTATACGATCGTGAAGTTCCAGAAAGCTTGCAGGTATGAATCTTACTAACTTTCGAATCAGCTTTTTCATATTGTTGATCCTCTTCTACACATTGTGTTCCTTCCGTAAGATAGATGTTACATTATTTCAAGTTACTTGGAGCCACATGGGGTATATTGAATACACTAGAGTTTGTTAAACGATGGGAAACATTGAGAGTTGTTAGTATGCTGCTTGTTTCTAAGCATTTGAAAGAGTGATAATCAGTACAAATAAAAACAATGCTATAAAAGTCTGTCATCAGATGGTCAATGTCACTAGGAATAGTTCCCCCCTGTAAGGATCATGCGCATTAGTATTTATTCTTGCATGCGAAGTAAAAGCCATATTTACAGTTTATTGGAAATCTTCTATGTTCAGTACCTTCCAAGTTTTATAAATCTTATTTTTCTGTAAAGCCGTACTTTGAAAACGACTTGTCTTTAATTCTTTTAAATATGATACAGAATGAGTTGGATGGGATGCAACTACCAGATACAGATACAGTCAGGTGGCGGATTCAGACAGCCATGCCGTTTGTTTTCCCCTCTGTGAAATTGTCAATCTCTTGCCAGCCACTCAATGTCTCCGTCTCCGCTCTTAGATTTCTTCAGCCTAGTATATTGATTCGTGGACCACATCCTGTCAGTCTTAGAAATAATCAAGTTTCTTCATCACACAACATTTCAAATGGGCCATCAAAGGCTACCAACCCTTGTCCTCATAACCCGATTCTGATATTGAGATTGACCCATGGACCATTTTAGAGGATGGAGCGGGATCATGCCCGTCTTCCATAAACACAGCCGCAATAGCAGGATGTGATCATGCAAATATGAAGGCATTAAGCTGGCTCAAGGGTGCGGTAAGGGTAAAGGAGGATGGATCTGACTTATATTGGTGCTAAAGAGATATGATGTGATGAAAGGGGACGGAAAAGATGTTTACATAAAGAGAATGTCGGAAAAAACGGAACCTTAATCAGTTGATTAAAATTTTTCAAAAAATTACAATCAAAGTAAAACCCTCCAGGTAATTGTTAACTTGTAAAATACCATTTTGGGGTCAGGGTCAACCTCGGCAACAATCAGTTTTGGGGTTGATCATATTCTTTTGAGGGCATGGGTAGTCGAGGATCTGTAAGAAACATCAAGGTGCAGACGCGCGCACACACATTCCTTTGGTGGCTGATTTGGTTCAACTCTTGCTCGATGCTAACCCGTGAATCATAGTGGTTCAGTCCTGAACCGTATGGTTCGAAGATTTGTTGTATATATAGGGGACATCATTTGGTTTCCACCAACATGAAAAATAGAGAATAATCTGCAATTTAAGATCGAGAAATAATCCAGATGAAAGTTTGGTTAATTGTAATGACCAGGAAGATCGGTACTCTATAACACATGAAGATCAAGGTCCTTCTTGAAAAAGTTTAAAGAAAGAATCTGAGGCTTGATTAAAGAGGGGTGATAATGGAAGTTCCAAATTTATTTCTCATTCTACAACCATTAGTTCCAAATAAAGTTCTCAAAAGTTACCAGATCAATGTATACAAACATAATATAACTATCTGCAGTTATATGAATTTTAAAGTGTGTTTGTCATACAGGGAAAAAGATGTTTAATGCACATTTGTCGCTTAATTTTTTCATGAACAAAAACGTGATCTCTTATTTCAAACATATGATGGATGGCAATCAGTAAAATAACACTTCCCATTAGAAAACTGATGCCACATACTTGGCCGGCCAATTTTCATAGGACAAACACACACACTCACACATCAAACTAACTCAGGCCGACCAAAGAAACGTAACACTTTTACCAAGATCGTAAGAAAACTGATGCACATTTTGCCAATTTTCATGCACAAAATAGCATTAGTTTAAACAACTCACAACGATCACAAAAACATAACATTTTTACAAACATCATACGTGAACTGATGCACATTTTCCAAATCTTCTAACACAAGACAACTTTATTTCAAATAACTTAGGCCGATCATAGAAACATAACACTTTTACAAAGATTGTACAAAAACTTATGCACATTTCGCTCAATTTTCATGCACAAAACAACTTTACTTTGAACAACTCACATAAATTACATAAACACGACACTTTTTCCAACATCATACATGGAATGATTCACATTTGGCCAATTTTCATAAAGAAAATAGATTTATTTCAAGTAACTCACCCCGATCACGGAAACAAACCTAATAACCAATGAAAAACATTCCAAATTTTATCGAACCGTTCCATTTGTGTTAATAAGCAATGAAATCCTGAATTTTGTTATATGAAAGGTCCACTGCTGTTCTGTAATTGCGGACGGCCTTGTTTGGATATCCTCGTGCAACCACATTTCATCTATGTTAAAATCCACGTTAACAAATGCATCTTGATCATCATCCTCATTTACTAATAACGATGAGAGAGCTTCTAGGGCTAAAACCGAATTCTGTTTATCACGTTCTAGCTTCAATGGATCTTCACTAACGGCGAAAATGACAGAATGATCTAAGCCTTTGAAGTCTCTCCTTAAACATCTATGCATCCTTATAAAGGATTCCATGTATCTATTTCCAATAACTATAGCAAAGTAGCCTCTTTTTAAAATTAGAAACTTTAAAAAGTTTTAAATTATCATAAAAAACTTTATATACTCTTACCGAAAACGCAGTTAAGTACCTACAATATAAATGGAAATTTCTACCATTTTTTATAATAGGAAGCATAAAAGGAAATTAGTAGTATGGGTGAAAAGCACCCCGAAGTGTATTTCTAATGCATATAATTTCGTAGATCATATTCTTCAAGCCTTTTTTCAAAAAAAGATCATATGTTTAACAGATCTTATATTGTTACTGGAATAACATAATTTAAGTAAATACTATTTACAATTATAACTGGAAATTTTGATAAAAGTGTTTGGGGTCAACCAACCTCACCTGTTTTGACCCATACAAAAAAGTAACTGTTACCTGATCAACCTGACCCTCCCAGTTTCACACCATTAGGGTATCATGTTATGCTCGTAACTTCACAAAAAATAACATGGTCAAGGACAGTAGCATACTCGTTTAGGATTGCAAAACCTTTTAATCAATAACCCAAAAAGACTGTCAGTCTCAATTAAGTAATGGATAAGCTTGCGCCAGGCATGTATACCAGTGCATCGACGGTGCTGAGCAATAATATCAAATCGAGCACGCCTATCAACCTAAAAGTATATAAAATAAAGATTAACCATTCATATAATTTTTCAAAAAAAAGGAACATGAAGAGAAATGGATAGACAAAAAAATACCTTTGATAGTTGCATATTTCTAGCAAAAGCTAAACTTCCAACAAGAAGAGCAACAAACTTATACGACAATGCATTACAATATTTCCCGTAAACCGAATTTGAATCAACCGATTATAAACATTCCATCCATGCAATTCCCATTGCTTCAGAAACATTCCATCCTATAACACGTTCCATATCATGCTTACTTCGCCTCTGGGATGAGGTGATAGCCACAATACTCAAACCTCTTCCTGAACTGATTTTATTATTTCGTTTAAGATCACAAGCAACAGCCAAGGCGGCTGCTCGTGCAGCAACTTTGTCTTTTAAATTAGCAGCTGATGATTTCTTCGATGCATGTAAGGATTATTGAAAGCTCGAAAATGTACGAAGTTTGTTTGACTTTCTTTCGAGTAAAGTGGATGAATCAAGTTTTAGATGGATGTTTATTGTAGGTGTTGGAGGGGCGGCTTTACTTTCGGCTGCACCTGCAGCAATCATGGCAAATGACATTGCAGCAGGCGGAGATGCAAAGGCGGCAGCCCATCCAGGAGTGATCAAAGCAAGTGCACTCTAGCACACAATTGCAGATGTTTAAAAAAGCTCAAACATTTCATGGTATAGGTATATGACACAACCTAACTGGAAATAGCTAGAGTCGGGCAGGAATAACAACAAATAATAGAAGCTTGCAGTCCAGTGGCAGGTTTAGGATTTTTGCCCAGCGCTGATTTAAAAAAAATAAAGATCAGTTCATGACATGTTAAACGGGAAGTAATAATAAGCGCCCGACAAAAATAGCTTCCAGATAGGTCCGGGCGTCCATACAAATGAAGTAGCAATACAAGAGTCAGAAGGAACCTCTATTAGTGTTGCTTCAGGATCTAGGGCGGGGTCATCAACATAAAGAGAATTTGATCCATCCGGGGAGAAAGTTCATAAATTTTGGATAAAAGAGGTCGCCACCTCCTTATAACAGCCACTAGTGGTGGCACAATAGCCTCTAGATACTGTTTCCTTAGCGGGAGTCTTTCATGGCTTACAACTTGCCATACCGGCTTACAATTACACAAACGTGTCACAATCCTACCAAATATTATATGAAACTTATGCACATTTAGCCCTTAATTAATGCACAAACACGTGTAGCCTCAAGCAAAAAAAACTATAGTTTTGACCATTTGTTGTTGATCAACATCTATAGTTTTAGACGTAACAACTATGAACAAAAAAAAACATAATCAGATGACAGTAACACAAATAACACAGATATATAATAACACTAGTTTGTGCATCAGGTTCTCCTAATAACACAAATTATACTTATAACTCAAATTTATGATACACCAATACATGTTATTTATGCATCAAAAATACAAAAAAAATTAATTTTTTTTTGATCAAATCACACTGATAACGCAAGCTTACGTGTTGAGTATATAATACTACTTTGTGCATCAATTTACACTAACAACACTAATGATGCTCAAATTTCATCACAAATCCATAATTTCAGCAAATTACCCAGAAAACACTAATCTTGCATAAATCTCACCACAAATCCATAAAATGCAGCAAATTACACTAAAACACTAATTTACGTATCAAATTAAAAAAATAGCACAAATTTATTATAACATACACTAAATTAGAACAACAAAGCTTTATCTGATGTCGAACCGAAATTGATTTTTAACGAAAAAAATACATACCTTGATTATCACTATTATTAATCGGTAACATTCTGGACCAAATCAAAATTGGCTAAAATCCACGATTGAGATATTTTAACCCCGATTGTGTTACAAACCCTAATTTGATTGAATTATGGGAACGGATTTGAAAGATTAGAGTGACATGGATTGAAATTTTGGAAGAATCCCTCTTTTAATGCAAAATCCATTGATTTTTTTTTGTGTTTTTATGGGTGTATTGAAAGAAGTGGTTTTATTTGTTGGAAATTTTGTCTCTGTGTGTGTTTGTTAAATGTTTGTGTTTATGTGCGAATGAAGTGGGTTTGTTTGTTTATACGAGTTAGTTAGAAGAGTATTGAGAAATTACTTTTATAGCCCATAAATAGTTAGTTAGGATGTTAAGTTAATCTATACCAATGATTGTAAATCAATGGTGTATAAAGCCGACTTAATCTTTTTATGAAAATAAGTCTTTTATTTGATCTCACCTCTATATATATAATGTAGTATATATATATGTATATAAATATATGTCTATATATATATAGTATATGAATATAAATACTGAATTAATATATATAAATATATATATAAATATATATATCTATATTATATATATATATAATATATATAATATAATATATATATATATATATGATATCTAATTATATGTATATATCGTTTATATTGTATATATATATAATATAATATTATACTTTCCTTTTCAGAACCAATCTTAATGCGAGAACTGACACAACCACCAAAAACATACATGCAACACCTTTTAAAAATAAAAAAAATACATGAAATCAACAATAATCGAAGAATCCTCCTATGTTCTTCATATCATCATGAACTCTTACGTCTTCTTTTCACAAAAACCTTACAACACGCCGTAATATTCGTTGTGCACCCTATAAGAACATACATGCACACCTTCAAAGAAAAATTTTGTATTTCTAATTTCTTATCAAATTCTTTAGAACAACTATGTTTTTTAAAACATATATGTTGTTTTTAGAACATATGTGCAAAAATACAATTATTGAAGGCGTGCATGCATGTTTTTGGTGGTTCTGTCAGTTCTCGCACTAAGAATGGTTCTGAAAAGAAAGTCTCGCTATATATATATATATATATATATATATATATATATATAAATATATATATATAAGGCTCCATTCCGGTTCCATTGAGAAGGTTTTTATTAAGAAATATTGGGAAATCTTCTTTAGCAAATTGATTCATATATTTTGATTTAATTTACAAGTAAACATCATTTAATTAGTGAATCAAATCATATAAATCAACAAATTTTGGATTCACACATCAATTCTAAAATCGATTTAACGGTAATGATTCTATAAATTTGTAAAGAAGATCAGTATTGTAACTTTAATATCGCAAAATCAAGAGATTTTTTAACATTGAATCGATTTTTTTTACACATTTTGGATTAAAATTCACTAAAAATGAGTTTAACCCGCTAGAAAAACTTGAAAACCAAAGTAAAAAAATATCATTTTTTGAAAACCTTCTCAATCTTATCAAAATAAAAACATTCTCAATCGATCCGGATTCTATATATATATATGTGAGAAAAGATCTATAAAGAACAATGTCCAATTAAAGAACAAATCATTCAATCTTATCCATCCATTTTATTTCCATCTAACGGCTTATATTAAATCCTATGTTTATTTAATTAAAAAACTCACTTTCATCATATTTTTTAAAATTAACATATCTCTCAAACCGTTAATCGTTACGCAAATTTAATTATACCATCTCGCGAAGATAATTAAATTATCTCCTATTGACGGACACTTTTTATATACTTTACGACGAACTATATTTTTAATTTGCGCCCAGAAAAAATCACACGTGATTCGAAAAATCTCACTTATTCCGAATAAAATCACATGTGATTCATTACTTGAAAAATCACACGTAAAATTTTAAATTCACATGCGATTTATGAATTTATGAAAATCACACGTGATTTATTACTTTAAAAATCATAAGTGAATTTGTGAAATCACATGCGATTTATGAAATAGCACGTGATTTTTAAAAACAACAAATCACAAGTAATTTTACAAATCACGTGTAATTTTTTCTTCCCGAAAATTCTAACACTAAAAAATGGTCAAAAGTAATATGAAAGTATATTTTATTTAGTTACGTCGAAAAAATCCAAATGTGATTTGTATCACAAATACACGGATGTGATATTTTTCAGACATGACTGAAAAAAAAAGTCTGTTAGTGCAAATATTATGATATTTAACCTATACGATCTCTTTATGTTTTGGTGATAACAAACATGTGACTTGTAATACGTAACGTAAAGTGCGCAAGTTACTCGTAATCACAAATCATCAATGCATACATGCATCAACATCTCTCGACATCTCAAGTAAAGAATCACAAGACGGACTGGGTTTACACTGACGTAAATCAAACGCAGGGTATGGATAAACAAATCATTAAACTTATTAAGAGTGATCAAGAAAAATAATTTTTCCTTCATAAAATCCAACATAATTTTTTATAAAACTAAAGAACCTTTAATAAAAATACACAAAATAGTTTTTTAATTAAATAAAAATAAGTTTTATTTAAAAACATAAAATTTGAAATTCAATTTTCCCCCCAAAACTGCTGCCAACTAAGTCAGATAAACCTTCCCCACAAAAAGACAAAAATCGAAGCGTCAGTCTAGGGGCGGCCCCCTTAGGGCCTAGGCGGCCCCCTTATATATAAGGGACCGTCGGGACCGCCCCCAGCTGACCGTTGGGGAATCCTGGCTATAAATACTAGTCCACCCCTTGCTGAAAAACAACCATCTTTGCACAGATTTTTCAAATTCCTTTCTCTCTCTAAAATCCTCTTTCTCTCTCTAAATATCTTGATCACTAACATAGTTTAATCTTGTTTAAATATGATCCAATCTTCTATCCTTTCCTTCTTCCCTCATGTGCAAGAGAAGAACTTCGGTCATCTTCAAGATCCGAAGTTATGTAGTCTAGTTAGTCCATTTGTAACATTTGTTACATATAGATCGAGTCCATGTCTTCCAATCTCTATATGTATAGATCGAAAGTGATTATATATTTGAGATGGGTTGATTGATGGTTGGTTAGTATTTAGGCCTTAAAAATACATTGTGAATGTTGTAGATTGTTTCTAGCGAAGATTAGGAACTCGAACATCTACTTAGTGTCGGAAAATAACGTAAGATGCGCGGTTTATGTGTTTAGGCCATAAAACACAAGGTTTGTTATGTTGGGCCATAAAACATAACGGGTTTGGTTGTACCCGAAGAAGAACTCGACATCTAGCTTAGTGTCGGCAAATAATGTAAGCATTGGTATAAGGTTTTCTCCGCCGAAAGGGAGCTTGTTGATTAGTGAAGTAACTCTCGAGTTGGATACTCGGGGAGTGAAGTAGGGCGAAGAGGAGCTTCGTGACCGAACCACTATAAATCACCGTGTCGGTTTGCATTTTCTTTTACCTTTACTTATTTCTTTACATTTACCGCTTTACTTTTATACTTGCATTGTGTCCATAATTGTGTGATTGGTTGTGTATATCTTGTTAGTTAAGGTTGTGTATCTCTTTGTGCTATATTGTTAGAATATGTGTTAGCTATTATAAACCAATTATCAAAACTTCTCATATTGCGTCAAACTTGAATGGTGATTTATACAAAAGATCTAGTCTGTGAAACCTCTTCTGGAGCGTTCAAGGTCCCATAATTCAGCTTCCCACAGCCATCCCAACATCATCCAGGCATCCCAGTAAAAGCGGCCCTCCCCTGATATACTTGTACTACTTTGGCCTGTTTACATGGCGGCCCCCCCCCCCCCAAATGATATAAAGTGGCCCGCCAAAGAATAAGACACTGGACGAATATCTACCACAAATCAAACCCTAATAAACAATTAAACATAATACACCCCTCCCCCCACAAACACGGTACCACCAAAGTGTGTATCAGAGTCACGACGCTCTAGTTTACAAAACAAAAGTTAATTCAAATAGAGTACGATCCATGATCCAATTACTCATGAAGGGGGATTAAATAGAAAAGTGTTTTGTTTTTATTCGTACTAGTTATTGAATCTTAAAAAAACTCGTATACTAGCTGAAAGAAAATTTCTCAAAAGTACTAGGAAGTGACAACTTATAATTTGATCTAAGACGTAAAGAGTTAGAAATGATGTCTTAAACACGAAGTTTTAAATGTGCAGTAACAACTTATAAAGATCCTATTTTCACAGTCAAGTCACCCACATGAGTTTGAATAAAAAACTTGTTTTTTTGGGTCTCCTGGTTGCTGTCCCGATAAATGTATCGTGGGGGGCGTTCCCCTAATAAAACAGGGGCCGTCCACCTTTATGGGGGGCCCTGCTGTCTGTTTCAGCAAACTTGGCAAACTTGAAAAATCATATTAAAATCAACCGAAGTCCAGAGTAGAATTCCGTGTCCACCCGCCATTTCGAAGATAATCGAGTCTATTTTCAATTAAAAAAATAACTTCCAATCTTCATTCAAACTTAAATCAGTCCAGAAATGCAAAATACTATATAGTTTCTCAAAACTTTAAGTTTCGTTTTAACGTAAAACTTGTATTTTATATTTTCCTTTGAGTCGAGCATTTCTATTTTCTTATCTTGAAAAATAGTGTAATTAGCCCTTTGAATATAATACTTAAATCAATTTTTAAAATTGGGAAGGAATTACATATTTTTAAAAAAATCAATCATAGCTAAGTATACAACGTTATATCTAATACAAACAAAACAACGACAATAGACTTATGGGTATGCTAGATGATTATGTGTGTTTACTCATGTTTCAAACTTGGTTTAATAGATATATAATAAAGTAATCATTATATTTGTAATTGTAGCTAATTATAAATCTAAATGCATGTGCCATGTATACTATTTGTATGTTACTAGTTTTCGGATTATGCCTAATCGGAATTACGCTAGATTGCTTGCGTTAAGTTGCAAAATTGTTTGTGCATTGCATATAGGCATAGATCACTATATTTACAAGTGTTACATAAACATCTTGTAGATCATTTTGAGTGTAGTAACCCACTTAGGAATGAGAGTTTAATTGTAACATTCCGTATTTTCAGGTCATTTACGACGTCATATATTTCACTAATTATTTTTTTTTCTCGTACGCGTTCGCTTTTAATCTTAAGTGTTAAATTAAATCGCGTAAGCTAAAAATCAACAATTAGCGTAAACGGACACCAACGAATTAAAGTTTTTCGTCAAACAAGCAATATATTATTTTTACGAAAGTATTAATTAATTTTTTTTAAATATTTTTTTTTATTGGTTACGTGACACGTTTGCATTTCACAATTAAATACGATTAGACATTTTCGGAACCACTAAAATTTATCTACGCTTCAACAAATACTCATTTTTATTTTCAATGCCCAAAGTTTTATAAAATTTTACCCATGTTATAATTTCTAGTCACATTAATAACAAAGAGATATCAACCAGACTTACATTTTTCAAAGTTTTACACTTAAATTCATAAGCTACACTTTTAAATATTCAAGTACATAAGAATTAAGCACATACAATAGCCCAGACACAAAAAAATGCCCAACTTATGCCTCCCACCCCTCAATATACGCCACAACAAAGGACCAAGGAAATACAAAGATATTTTCTAGTCAAAAACATACTCCTTGAAATCATGGGATGATTTCCAACTTAGGGAACCAAGTGCTCATACTTTCCTAGTCTTGACCAAAGACATCCTTAAGACCCTCTTTGTGTCTTTGACTTGTCCAAGAAATATATAATTCCTTAGCTAGTGTAATTAAACACATACATACTCATTTACTTGGTAAAAACTCACACAATTCTCCTTTTTCCCCCTCCTAGCCCACGTCCCAAAATAAATCCACAAACAATCCATACATTTTTATCTACAATATTTACAAGTGATCCTACATCATATTTAAGGCTTACCATGGAGGTTTAAAGGCTTGGTTAAGTCTTTACAAGAATCAAGCAAAGGAAAAATCTAGTTAAGGTTTTCTTAAGAAAACTAGGATTTTCATCATTTGTTTTCAAGCTAGGATTTAAATCACAAGGGTGTGATTTGTTGGTCATTCTTTACTCGTTTACCTAAGGTTATCTAAAACCCCACTCATTTCATACTTATGATTTCATGTGTGCATATATAACAGTTTATATGGTACACACCATTAGGATAATTTTCAAACATGTGAAATGAAACTTTTTGCTTGTAATATGATTTTTGTACACTTTTTCATATGTTACGAGATTGGTGATGACTTGTTATAATGGGATCAAAAATGTTGTACCAATGTTGTTTTATTAATAAACTAGAGTAAAGTAAAAATATACTTATGGAAGTTTTAAGGCTATAGAAGCATTGTTAAGGACTTGATTAATTTGGACATCTTGGAACAAAGAATGAAACTAATAGGACATAATAATATGTACGACATATAGATAAAAATAGGTTGTGGAAAAAACTTGTGGTATTCTTATTAAGTGAAAAGGATATAAAAACCAAGTTTATTATAGCAATACCTAATTATTATTATAGGGGCAGTTTTTGGGTTCAAAGTCCAAGGCATGGATTTAATGTAATATAAAAAATAGTGGTGTCCTCAATGACGATTCCAAAAAGGTATAGAAACTCGAAATAAACGTATTTATAACGAAGACTGATACATAGTTTTTACTAGTTAAACGTTAATTTAAATATTTATAAAACTAATTTTATAAAAGTTTACAGTTCACACATACATTTTTGGGACAAAAAATTATAAAACCTTTTAATTACGAAGACTCGCACGAAAGAATCACTAAAAACGGAGTTAAAACGTATGGAAGAAACTTACGTTCAAAGTTAGCGAACATTATTATAAAAGCTAAAAAACTTGTTACCTTCAGCAGCTGCTGAAGCTCATTTTCGAGGGCCTTCGGGTCTGATTGAGTCGAAATGTAAAACTACAAAGTTGTTTGGAACGACATTTTACATAAACCTGCCGATTTTCATAATTTTCGGATGTATATTTTGTAAACTAGACACTATTTCCTGACGTGAATAGTGTTGGTTCGTTTTTAATAAAAAAAAATTGCGAAACATTTTGGAAACACTTAAATAATATTAACTTTTTTTTAAACTTTATAAAATATTTTTACAAAGGTGATTAAACTATTACGGCGATTAACGAGTTTTCAAATACATGATTATTATTTATCAAATGTGATTTAAACATTATTTCACAAACACAATTAGATGGTTATGTAGCTATATAGAATTATATATGGTCCTAGTTATTCATAGTACTTAGTACTTATTCGGCCTATATCTAATTAGGTTGCTCTCGACTTGTCCATGACGCATTTTCACTCTTTGATCTATTTTGTTGATTCATTCACTCAAGGTGAGTTCATAACCCCACATTTTCTCTTATAATTGTTTCATAAACTGTTTTCGGGGTGGAGAATACATGCTCGTTTTACTAAGTGAACTTATTGATTTCTACTACATAAGCATTACATGACTATTTTTACCAAAGCTTGATTTGTTTACTATATGATTTGAGATCGTTGAATAAAAACATAATTCCCAACATACCATTTCAGACCGTTTTAATAAATTTATGAATTTATTTATTAAAAACTTCTTTGCATGTGTGTGTCTGCGGTCGATATCTAACTTTCTTTCATTCCATAAAAATGTAGCAAAAGGTGAACATGCACTAGACTGGAATCCAATAAGAATTGCACATGTTGACGATATCTCTCATGCCATCCAAGGCAGAGGCCAGCATAACAGACTTGCAGAACGAAACCATGTATTCTTTTTCCTTTTTTGAAAGCTAAAAACTATATATTAAATGGATATATTTAAAAACTGTATGATGATGAATGATGTTATTTTCTACTAAATGATAATGATGCAGTTTCAGCAACCCGATAGTTGAGAATAGATTTGTTCCAGTTAATCTTGGTAGAACCAAATATCCAAAGAAGCCTACTTTGATCATTGAAGATATTTGCGTTCCTAAGGTACTATTCTGTTGTTGTTCAACATCATTTCTATTTAGTGCCAGAATTGACCAGTTTGCTTATGAATCGGTCAAGCGGGTTTGTGTTTTTACCTGAAATGTGAGATATAAATAATATAGCTAAAAGTGAATTTGATCACGTCATTGGTCAATATAGGTAAATATAATGCTGCATGTATTTGAATATATATTTGACCATAATGCTCGACTCCTGTGATGTTATTTGTAGTTGAAAGAAGAGGTTGAAGAAGTAGCAGGCTCACTTTGGACAATTAGCCTGAAAATAAGACTTAGCTTAACCACGCAACTAATGGTCTCACACAAAGTCGATGAGTTCTACATTGGTCTAAAAAAACTCGAGCAAGAGCGTAGGTTTGTAGTTTGTTCTTATTGCATTTTTTGGAGTTTTTTTTTCCTTTATTGACTTGTGATGTGATATGCTGCTATTTAAAGTTTTGAATCTACACAATGATCTTGGAGAAAGCATCTTGAGTTATGCAGAGATTCAAGTGTGTGATTAATTATTATTTGAAACTTTTTCATAATCTGTATATCTAATTAATAATTCGTTGTTTTCTCTCCTTGAATATTACCAATTTGAACATTACGAATTGTTATTTGAAGCAGTTTTTCATATTATAAAAAACCTACAAAATTAAACCATTGATGATGAATTAATCTAAAAAGAACATTATCCAAATTAATGTTTTTGGTTTTGCATCCTTGCAGAGTATGGAATCCCATTGTAAAAATATGAAACTTTAATGTGTTTGTGTTTGTGTTTGTGTTTGTGTTCTCATGTTCGTGTTAGTACAATGTTAAACGAGAATTATAAATTAGCACAACCCCTTTATTAATTTTCAAGTTCTCAGCGATTCTTTGTCATTCGTTTTTCAGACTTAGTTGTTCAGTTTCATGAACTCAAAGATGAAGGGCATGAAATTGATCAAGATAGTAAACTCATCACCGTATTTTCTGCTTCACTTCAAACTACTGTGACTATCTAATCTAAAAATGTTCAGGCTCGGAGTTTAATTTTCTTTTAATTTTTCAGTAACAATGTCAATGGTGTGTCCAAACTCTGTAACATGTAATCAAAGAATGTGGAGTAGGTTGAACAATATAGGTACATTTACTAAAGTCATATTACTATTTGTTATGATTAAGTTACTTACCTAACGATTATTACATGATGATTTTCGAAGGGAGGCCCAAACAATGAGTTTGAAAGATCACCCAGATCTGATAAGGGCATTTTGTTCATTTGCTGCTATAAAAAAACCTTTAAGTGGTAATGCCATTCACGGCTGAAGGTTCCTGTTTACATCTCATGAAAACAACGTTTAGTAAATTGGTTTGAAGAGTCTCTTATTGCTTTTATTCTCAACGAGGCTCTCGAGGCATTAGATTACTTGCATCGCCATGTTCACGTCCATCGTGATGATAAGGTCATCCCTGATACACTACATACTTTAATTATTCTCTATCCAGGCCTTACTCTTAGCCCCTTCACTCGATGATCCACAAGATGCAGTATTGGCACAACACGTGTAATATTTGAGAGTTACTTGCTACATTGACAATTATTTTGGTTGTTTTGTACACCATAATATATTAGTATGTAAATGTTTGTTATGGGGTGCAATACTAAGCCCCTCCTTATGTCTTTATACAATTTTCTAATTTTATGTAGTTTTTTTAACATGAACTTATTTTTCCATTTTAATGTTATATTATTTGATGTGATAATGTTATATTATTTGACGTGATAGTATCAAGCATTTTGGTACTTTTATCTTAAAGAATTATTAGAGCTAGCCCGCCCATCGGGCGGGGCTTGACGATAAACAAAAGTCAAGGTCAAACTTTATCTTGGACTTTATTTGGAACGTCCGGTTTTCTCACAGGGACAGTTTTATGTTGTCGTTACAAGAGTTGTTGTGACAAAGATGGTAACTACACCAACTCTACAACGAACGTTGTCTATAGAGAAATTCTTCACAGATTATGATTTTCATTCTTTATTTATACATTTTCAAACACGTATGAAGATGTATTTTTTAATATTTCATTAATTATGATACAATCTTATTTAAATTTATCAAATTATATTATGTTTAGTGATTAGTGATATACACAAAATTATGTTTTATAATTTGACATTGAATAATTTTTAAAGCTAGCCGCCCATGGGGCGGGCCTTGAGGCTAGTATATGTATATATGTATATGTGTATATATGTATATATGTATGTATATATATATATATAGGATAAAGATCAAATAAAAAGACAAATATCCGTGAGAAGGATAAAAAAGAAAAAATTTTAAAAATAGTTTTCAAAAAATTCTGAAAAAATTCCACAAGATCGTGTATGTTGGTGCATAAAAAAGTTGTGAAGGAAGTTTTTTTTAAAGTGAATATTTTTGCCGAAAAATACATATATATATATATATATACATGTATATATATATACATACATATATATATATACATACATATAGGATAAAGATCAAATAAAATAACAAATATCCGTGAGATGGATTAAAAAAGAAAAATTTTAAAAAATAGTCTCAAAAAAATTCTAAAAAAAATTTCACAAGATGTGTATCTTGGTGCATGAAAAAGTTGTAAAGGAAAGTTTTTTTTAAAGTGAATATTTTTGCCGAAAAAAATTATGAAAAAAACGTTTGTGTATTAAATCGCTTTTTTGTGCATCAAAAATTCGTTTTTATACCCAACTTCTTTTGACTTTTTGCATCAAAATTTTATTGTGCATCAAACTATATACATATATATATATATATACATACATATAGGATAAAGATCAAATAAAAAGACAAATATCCGTGAGAAGGATAAAAAAGAAAGTTTAAAATTAGTTCTCAAATAATTCTTAAAAAGTCAACTTGTTCGTGTATGTTGGTGCATGAAAAAGTTGTAAAGGAAGTTTTTTTTAAGTGAATATTTTTGCCGAAAAAAATTATGAAAAAAACGTTTGTGTATTAAATCACTTTTTTGTGCATCAAAAATTCGTTTTTATACCCAACTTCTTTTGACTTTTTGCATCAAAATTTTATTGTGCATCAAACTATAACAAGTTGAAAATTTTGTGCATCAAAAATATTTTGTGCATCAAATTTTATTTTTTTGTGCATTAAAAAAAACGTATGAAAACTCAAAATTAGAAAAACTTCTTTTACAAAAGTTTTATGCACCAACATATCTGATTTTGTGGAATTTTTTTAGAATTTTGTGAGAACTTTTAAAAAAAAAAAAATTTATCCTTCTCACGAATATTTGTCTTTTTATTTTAACTTTCCTATAGGGTGTGGATACAATGAAAAGGGGCTTAAAATAAAACATCGCAGTTCGACATTATACAAAAGTCTCTTAAACCATACTTCTTCCCTTATTGGAAATTAATACCAAAGTCAAAATGGATGAAAAGTAAGTCTTAAAATTCATACCGTAAAATGGTCTATAAATCTCCTTGAGTCTTCATTCACAACCTTCCTTCAATAATCATCTCCATTTCTTCGCAAAAGCATCAGTCTTTCGTCAAGAAAAGGTTAGATACTAATCTAACGCTCCTCCAAGTAGGTTTGACAACTTGAATATTTCATCCGAAATATTCAAGTATCTTTAACTTGCAATCGCAAATGTTAATGGTATTCAAAAATTCTTATTCAAGCCGTTTACAACATAAGTTAAAACGCTCTTCTTTCTATTCGACAAAAACATTCTTTCTTTTTGACGAAAACATTCTTTCTCTTCTACGAAACATTCTTTCTCTTCGACGAAAACATTATTTCTCTTCGAAGAAAACATTCTTTCTCTTTGATGAAAACACTCTTTATCTTTCGATCACACCTCTTCCTTCTCACTCAACCACGCCTCTTCAACCATGGAGATGGCTAATCTCTTTCCTCTACTATTTTCCGCTACCACCTTTAAGATAACCTCTTTACCTCGATCATATGATTGTTTTTTGAAAACATTCACATAATCTAGGAAAGACACCATCCATCTTGACATTGACAAAGCTCGTCGTCTCTAATCATTCGTTTTTTTTCTTTTATTATTATTATTATTTATTATTTATATTACATACGAAACATACCGAAGATACGTCACCATTTTCTTCGGGACAATGTCCAAAAGGAAACATCTCCATCGAAAAGGTTATGTCTGAAGATAACATCGCCGACAATCTTTCTTTACCCCTTCAAGCGTGATGTCATTAAATTATCTTCGCAAGGTTTAGAATGATGGAACACATTCCCATAAATCGCATTCTCTTTTTTTTCTTCAAGTTATGATTCTAGTCCGTGTTCCATTCCATGTATGACAACTTAACTACTTCATCCGAAGTACTTTAAGTATTTTTAATTAGCGAAATGCATATTAAAATGTCACTCTTTTTGAAAAATTCATCAATTTCTCCAAACATCCCTCCTGTTGGCGGTCTGGCGGCCCTCAGATCTATTCTGACGGCCCCCAGATATATCTGGGACTACCGGCAGCAGGCTTATTATAGCGTTCATTCTTTTCTGAATCCATAACCAAACACTTTCTCTCTTTTGCTACGAGCTGACGTCTACTTTTCACCCAAACCCTATTGCCCAACATCTTCTAAAAGATCAATGGTCATCTCTCATATCCTAATTTCATAAAAACATCACTGCTTTTGGATGGTCAATAGTCAAGTGAATTTCATCATGAAATGTGTCTCATTCTCAAACACAATCCCTTACAATGGTATACTATAAATTTGATCCTCCCCTTATTGTAAAATTCTTTTCTGAATGGTCTTTTCACTTCTAAATGGTTCCTCTTTTTTTAAATAGTCTTCTCACTTCTGGTAGTCATCTCACTTCATTATATTGTCTTATCTTTCTCTAACGTTTCCTCTCACGTATAAACGTCTTCTTTCATTTAGTAGTCTTGTTACTATTAGAATTCCTCCTATATCCCTTGACAACTTAATTATTTAATCCGAAATATTTAAGTAATTTGCGAAATGCAAATGTCACTCCTTCGCTAAACTTTCCACTTTCCAAAAAAAAGGTGAAGAACATAAAAGAAGATATTCAATCTTCAAGTGTTATTGAGTCACCACATTGTTGATTCTCTCATTATTCTTCCACCATGAAAGAACTACCTTATTTCACATCCCACTTTTGTTCCTCAACATTGTCAACCAACAAAACACCAAACAAACTTTTGAATTACAAATCATCTACTTTTGTCTTGTTAGGATCATATGCACATCAATTGTTAGTGCAAATGATATATCAATCTTTTCTATCACCCTCTCGTCAACACGTTCCTTCTTTAGTATCGCTCATCCTTTCCCACTTTTCGGCTCTATGGAATCATTTTCATTCATATCTGCCAACCGCTGCTACCTTATGCACGTGACTGTATCTCTTTCTCTCTTTCTTTTTCCATGGCTCGATGTTCTTTGGTGAATTTTTCTCCACTTTTTCATCTTCTCCTTTTTGATCTATAAAACCAAAGTAACATCCCTCTAACCTTAAGACTTGTAACAGTTGAAAAAAAGTAATAGCTCTCCATTTATTGCTTTAATCATGCCTTAATACTGCAAATTCTTACCATATCACTTATACAAAATGCATACTATAAACCATGTCACACGTTATAGGTTAACAAATATATAATCTATACTTATTGATAAAGAATTTTAGCCATCTCTAATTTTAGAAGTCTTAAAAAATTAAGTAAAAAAAATACTTTATTAGGTGAAAAATGTAAAACCAGTAAAATTGTACAACTACACATTTAAAGCCTTTAAAATTCTTTAATAGCACAAAACTTGTAAAACACAGGAAACATGTAAAAACCAATTAAATGGTAAAAAATCGTAACTGCCCCATATTCGTTTTTTTAATACAGTCATCTTGTAACTGCTAACATTTGATATGTCATCAACTCCAGTAAATTATAACTGCTGTATTCATGTGGTCCATTTGTAAACAGTCATTTTTTTTCATTAAAACATCATTGAAGTGTAAATCACAAATCAAATTACGAGTATAAAAAACCTTACAACTCTTAACAAAATTTATTACACTATTTTCATCTCTCTATTTTATCTCTCTTTAAAGCACCTACACAACACCTTTCTTTTTCTTTATAAAGATTTAAGCCCACTTATTTAGAAGTCTAAAAAATTAAGTAAAAAAAAAGATTACTTTATTGGGGAAAGATGTAAAATCATTAGTAATTATTCTGCATAACATTTAAAAGCTTTAATAAATTTTTTTTATGCGCAAAAATTTATATTACACCCCAATAATTGTAACAAACCTACTACAAATAGTTAAAGTTGTAACGCTCTATACATTTTTTTAAAACAGTCAACTTGTAACTGCTAACATTGATATTGTCATCAATTCAGACAATTTGTAACCGCTGCATTCATGTGGTTCATTTGTAACGGTCCATTAAACAACATTTAAGTGTAAACCACAAAAAAACTCAATTAAGAGTATAAATACCTAATACAATAACAAAAATTCATTAATCCATTTTTAATCTCCCTATTTTAATCTTCTTGTAACAAAACACAAACACCTTTTCTTTCTTTCTTCAAACACCAAATTCTCGGCGGTCGCACAAATTCAGATTTTGTCGCACTAACAGTTTAGTTTGCGTCACACTTTGCAACTTCATGTGCTGTCAGCCTCTAACCGCAGCCACAATTATCTTCGACGTTATTGCAAGCGAATGAATCTTGGCATTTTGTGGAATAACGGGGTATAAAAGCAGAAGAAGGGGTAAAAAATACGGTTCCAAAAGATATTGGAGGTCTTTTTTACTCCGTGAACATCAATTTTTAAAAGGTGAAGGTTTTGGAGATGAATGAAGAGGGTTTAAGATGTTTGATTTGGATGATTTTGTTAAAATATTTGATGACATCATGGTTAACTGTTGCAAGGATGATTTCAAGAAATGTTAAGGGCTTACATCGTTGATGTCAAATGCTAATGTTTGATGGATTTAGATTTTTTCTAGGGATAGTCTTATGAATTAATGATTGATCTGTAAAGCATCCGTGATCCTGAATCTATTAACTTTTGATGAAGTGGCTGAGATTTTTAGTTAGTTTTTTAATCATGTTATGTTAGTGATTTGGTGATTGTAGTTTTGAATTGATGATCGATGATGATGATAACCCGTTTAGGGTTTTATTTTGTCGAATTGTTAGAATTTTAATATTTGATTTGTGATTATTGGGGTGTTTGAAATTGTTCAATTTACTTAACTACTACTTACGTTCTATAGTAATTTTTTTTTATTTTATTTGTAGTGATTGTTCAACTTTAAAATAGAATTATTGTATTCTTGTCATGTTTACTCCATTTTACAAAATCTAAAAAAGAAATAAGCAATATCATTTAAAATACGTTGTAACCGCTTAAAACATCATTCGAACGGCATCCTAGAATTTATTAAAATCGTGATAACCGCTTATAAGCATTACTATCAAAATGTTTTGTAAAATGTGTAACAGCTCCATAAATATAAAATCTCATAAAATATTTCATATCTTTCACACACAAATGTTTTTTGTTACAACAAAAATAGTCTCTCAATATACCCTCACTTTCACTCCTCAACTCTTACTGGTACTTACTGCAGAGATTCTTTATTTTTCGTTAGAAAATCGCTAGCAGGATTAACATTTGACTTGCCGCAAAATATAGGTCACTGGGTAACGGCCGCCACATTGCGCGGGTACCCGGCTGTGTATTAATATATACGCTCTTGTATATTTATAAAATATATAATATGTTTCCGTAAATAATTATTTAAACGTTCGTGATGTTAAACCGCTAGACATTATAAACATAAAACTAAATAATGCTTAATAAATGGAGAAGGACTTTCGATGTCGGACAACTGAAACTTTCTAGACTCCTCACATTATGGGCAGTCATAGGGACTAGAATTGGGTCTAGGTGTCGGGTTTGAGAAACTTGTGAGGCTGATTGCTAATCTTTGATGGATAAGATTGAATGATATATAAACACCCCTTATTTCAACAATTCCATACGACACATATCTACCATAACCTTAAAATTTGTATTCTGTCACCTTGTGTCATAACTGATCGGCAATAAAATACACCCTCAAAAGGGTTGTAGTTTTCGTTCAAAGCAGAAATCAAAACACCACTCATAGCATGTTAGATCATGTATATATATTATACACTAGGGCGGAGCCAGGATAAATGTGAAGAGAGGGCAAAAAAATTGTGTCAAAAAACACTAGTGTTGATATTCTCTATAGGTTATAACCAACATCAAATTTTATACGATAATATCCACTGTTATAAAAACACAAAATAAGTTTACAAAAACTTAAATTCTAAATGGGTAGGTAACTAACATTATGGGGTGTTTACCAAATTAAGTGGTTCCACTTAAAACTCTTAATTAGCCTCTTAAAGGGGAAAGGGAAGCTTTAATGTCTCTACAAAGGGAAGCTTTAATGTCTCTACAAATTTGGGATTAAAAGGGGGTTCTTGTAACTTGACTTTCTTCCCCACTAAGAAGAAAAGAAACACCCTCATATACTCTTTATTAGTGTCCTTAGTCCTACACTTCTACCCACGTGACTACAAAACCCAATGCAATAAAAAAGTCAAATGTTGTATTTTCTTTCATCTTTTGGTCATCTTCTCTAACGCATCACCTACTTCATCTTCTTCACTGAAATTCAAGGTTTTAAGACTCCATTTCAACACGAAAAAATATGTTTTGCATCTTAAAACATAGATTTTGCTTTTTAGTTTACAAAGACATAATTTTTAGAGGGGAAAATCAAAAAATTCCTCAAAAATTCAAAAACTTTTAACTACAAAATTTTCTAGTGGGAGGGGGGACTCCAACCCTTGTGCACCCTCCCCACTAGAAAATTTTCTGTAGTTAAAAGTTTTTGAAAAAATATTTTTGTGGAATTTTTGATTTTCCCCATATAAAATTATGTCTGTGTAAACTAAAAAGCAAAATCTATGTTTTAAGATGCAAAACATATTTTTTTCGTGTTGCAATGGAGTCTTAAAACCTTGAATTTTAGTGAAGAAGATGAAGTAGGTGATACGTTAGAGAAGATGACAAAAGATGAAAGAAAGTACAACATTTAGACTTTTTTTATTGCCATTGGGTTTTGTAGTCACGTGCGGTAGAAAGTGTAGGACTAAGGGTACAATAATAAAGAGTATATGGAGGGTGTTTCTTTTCTTCTTCACGTGGGAAGAAATGATCCAGTTAAACCTTTATTGCCTCTTCAATTTGTAGAGACTTTAAGCTTCATTTGTTGAGACATTTTAATGCTTCCATTTCCCCCTT
Source organism: Tanacetum coccineum (assembly GCA_026074375.1). Taxonomy (NCBI): domain Eukaryota; kingdom Viridiplantae; phylum Streptophyta; class Magnoliopsida; order Asterales; family Asteraceae; genus Tanacetum; species Tanacetum coccineum. Next base: position 11,807 of record BQNB010047215.1, on the reverse strand, counting down.
TTAGAGGCTAATTAAAGAGTTATCAAGTTGGAACCAATTAATTTGGTAAACACCCCATAATGTTAGTTACCTACCCATTTAGAATTTAAGTTTTTGTAAACTTATTTTGTGTTTTTATAACAGTGGATATTGTCGTATAAAATTTGATGTTGGTTATAACCTATAGGATATCAAAACACTATTGTTTCTTTGACATAATTTTTTTGGCACTCTCTTCACATTTATCTGCGCTCTGCCTTAGTGTATAATATTTATAATGTATCTCTGCATGCCTATCAGCTGGTGTTTTGATTTCTTGCTTTGATAACGAATAACTACAAACCCTTTTGATAGGTGTATTTTATTGCCGATCAGTTATGACACAAGGTGACATTAATACAAATTTTAAGGTTTAGGTAGATATGTGTGTCGTATGGAATTGTGAAATAAGGGGGTGTTATATAGCATGCTATCTTATCCATCAAGATTAGCAATCACCTCATCAAGTTTATACACAACAACGACACCTAGGACCCACTTCTTAGTCCCTATATGACTGGGCCATAAGGGAGGAGTCTAGAAAATTTCAGTTTCCGACATCTAAGTCCTTCTTCATTTATTTAGCATTATTTTGTTAGTTTATAACGTCTAGCGGTTAAACTAACGAACGTTAAATAATTATTTCGTGAAACATATTATATTTTATTTAATATAAATGGACGTATATATAATACATAGCCGCGGTACCCCGCTATCTGTGGACCTGGCGGTGGTACCCTTTTGTGACTAAATTTTGCGGCAAGCAAATGTTATCGGCTAAGGTTTTTTTTCTACGAAACAAATAAAGTATATCTGCTAATAAGTACCAGTAAGAAGTTTGATTGAGTGAAAGTGAAGGTATATTGAGGAGATTTTTTGTTCTTTTGTAACAAAAAACATTTTTGTGTGAGAGATATGAAATGGTTTGTGTGGATTTATATTATGGATGCGGTTACACATTTTTAATAATCATTATTGATAGTAATGATTTTAAGCGGTTACACGTTTTTAATAATTATTGGAGGCCGTTACAATGATGGTCTTTTGCAGTTAAACGTTTTAATGATATTGCTTATTCTTTTTTTAGGATTTGAAATGTTTAAACTTTGACAATTTCATTAATTATTTTTTTAAAGTTGACAATCACTCAATACATAATAAATGAAAAAAAATTACTATAGAACGTAAGTTAGTAGATAAGTAACTTGAACAATTTCAAACACCTCCAATAATCACAAATCAAATATTTATATTTTAACAATTCGACAAAATAAAACCCCAAATGGGTTATCATCATCATCCTCGATCATCAATTCAAAACTACAATCACCAAATCACTAAACATACTGATTAAAAAAACTAAACATAAAATATTCAGCCACTTCATCAAAGTTTAAATTGATTCAGGATCTACGGATGCTTTGCTGATCAATCATTAATTCATAAGAACTATCCCTAGGAATAAATAAAATCTAAATTCATCACACATTAGCACTATTTGACATCAACGATGTAAGCCCTATAAAACATTTCTTGAAAATCATCCTCGGCAACAACATTACTCAATGATGTCATCAAACATTTTAACAAAATCATCCAAATCAAACATCTTAAAACCCTCTTCATCATCTCCAAAACCTTCACCTGTAAAAAATTGATGTCACCGGAATAAAAGACTCTCCAATTCTCTTCCGGTAGACCTGTTAGTTCTCTTTGACCTTTGATTCGTTATTCCTCCAAAAAAAGACATGATCATTAGCTCTTGGCAGACGGCGAAGATAATGGCGGCGGTGGGTGTAAGAGGATGACTGCAACCTTTGATGTTGGGCAAGGTGTCGGCAGAAAATCTAAAACGGTAGTGGCGACAAAATCTGATTTGTGAGACGAGGAAATCTTGGTGGTTTGAAGAATGAAAGAGAATAGGTGTTTGTGTTTTTAAGAGAGATAATATAGGCCAGATGAAAATGGTGTAATGAATCTTTGTTTAAGTGTTTAGGTTTTTTATACTCGTATTTGAGTTTTTGTGGTTTACACTTAAATGATGGTTAATGGACCGTTACAAATGGACCACATGAATGCAGCAGTTACAATTTGACTGAATTGATGACAATATCAATGTTAGCAGTTACAAGTTGACTGTATTAAAAAATGTATATGAGCCGTTACAACTTTACTATTTAGTTGGTTGTTACATGTTTTGGGGTGTTATAAGTTTTGGCTATTAAAATTTTTTAAAGGCTTTTAAATGTGTATGATGAATAATTTCTAATGATTTTACATCTTTCCCAATAAAGTAATCTTTTTTACTTAATTTTTTAAGACTTCTAAAAATAAGTGGGCTAAATGCTTTATAAAGAAAGAGAAAGGTGTTTGTGTTTTAAAGAGAGATAAAATAGAGAGATGAAAATAGTGTAATAATTTTGTTAGTGTGTTAGGTTTTTATACTCGTATTTGAGTTTGTGATTTACACTTAAATGATGTTTAATGGACTGTTACAAATGGACCACATGAATACAGCAGTTATAATTTGACTGAATTGATGACAATATCAATGTTAGCAGTTACAAGTTGACTGTAATAAAAAACGTATATGGGCAGTTACAGTAATTACCACTCTTAATTGGTTGTTACATGTTTTTTTTTCGGGGGGTGTTACAAGTTTTGGTATTAAAGAATTTTTAAAGGCTTTTAAATGTGTATCGATTACTTTTTTTAATGGTTTTCATTTCTAATAAGTAATCTTTTTTTAACTTAATTTTTTTAAGCACTTCTAAAAAAATAGATGGGTAAATGCTTTATCAAGTAGTATAGATATAGATTGTACCTATTACGTGTGACATGTGTTTATAGTAGCATTTTGTTAAGGATATGGTAAGATTTTGCATTATTAAGGCATGATTATAGCAATATTGGAGAGCTATTACTTTTTTTCAACTGTTACAAGTCTTAAGGTTAGAGGGATGTTACTTTGGTTTTATAGATCAAAAAGGAGAAGATGAAAAAGTGAAGAAAAATTCACCAAAGACTTCGAGCCATGGAAAAAGAAGAGAGGAAAGAGATAACAGTCACGTGCATATAAGGTAATCATGAGCAGCGGGTTGGCCGGCAGGATGGTGATAAAGCTTAAAGTATGGGGAGAAAGGGGTGGCAAGCCGGGTAATTTCAGCGAGAGATCGTGGTAGAGACGGCTGACGGAACCGGACGACAAAGGGCTGGTGAGCGGTTTTCTCCGGCGTGGGTTCTACGGTTGACGTCGGCCCGGAGGGTTTAGTGAAGTGCCGGGTTGGTAGGGCGGCATTGATAAGGTTTGCGGTGGGGTGGTGGGATGAATAGTTTTTATGAGATGAGATAATACTGTGTAATTTTTTGTCTGTGTTCTTTGGTTTGTGTGATGTGTGTGAAATTGTTTGGTAGTTATATTTTATATAGTGATTAAAATGGTTATTAAGGTACAAGGAAATAGAATATTAACAGTATGTCAAGATATCAACAGATATAACAAATACGGTTATTTCTACGATCTATTTTGTGTTGTTAATATAAATTTCTAAATGTAAACTTACTTTTGTGAAAATATATTCTCCCGAAACTGTTCATATACAAATGCCTTACTAAGATAGATTCAGTCACTCCTAAAACATGTTTGTCTTCTGACAAATTTTTAGCAGCATCAAATTTGCTGCAAGGATCATGTAATAACATTCAAGGATCGTCTATTCAACCATTGCACACCATAAACAGTAGAAAAAGACCGAACAAAATTAACATCAAAAGAGGTTATATTACTAACTTAAACAAATAAATCTAATACCTATTCATTTAAGTTATTTTGTTGTTTAGATTCTTATATTAACAACTAAATGCAATGTTTTATGAACAAAACAAAATACGCATGTATTTGTTGCATCACATCACCAAACAGTTTTAGATGGCACATCCAATGGAGTCTCAGACATCGCACTAAGACCAAGAGGACGGCCTCGCAAAATTGCAAACATAACATGTAAGTGAATGTTCGTTAATAAACTATGTGTATAAAGTATATACCTGTTGTTTAGCTTTTACATGTCATACATTGTCACAGCAACAACACAAACGCCTACTATTACGAGTTCACTACCAATAAACCGTTCAGCTCATAAACCAAATGATGTTGCATTACCCATTGGACTCTCAGACATCGCACTAAGACCAATAGGACGGCCTTACCCAGATTTGCTTCAAAACCTATATGATCCGGATTATTTCCAATGAAAGAGCCTATCTTTGCACCAACTCACGTTTTGGTGGATATGAAAATGATAAATGTTGTCGTTAATACAGGGTGATGTAAAGACATACAATTCTCTGACACGGTCGAGTGTTGCTGGATTTCGATACCAATTTTTAATGAAACAATTACAACAGCAAAAATCCTTAATAACCTTAACGGATGGCTTGTCATTCCGCACCATATTATAAAACTTAAAATAGGGTACTCTACCGGTTATGTGCATGAGAAATATTGACCAAAAGAGGGCCGGACTATGAACGGAACAAAGGCCTTCAAGTACTAAGAAGGAACAAACGAAATTGAAGTCTAAGAAAATATCGGTGGTATTGTGGGTACTATTTGTGCAATACCCCGTATGGTCATTAGCCCGTCTGACACTAAGTTTCCGTTTAAACTAAATCGACGACAGTTCCCTGTTCAGATTTGCTTCGGTATGACCATTAATAAAAGTCAAGGCCAGACGTTGTCTAAGGTTGGGTTGTTTCTTCAAAGGCCGGTTTTCTCTCAAGGCCAACCTATCTGTCGTCGTATCGAGGGATCCAAGACCAAGAAGGGTTTTGAAGGTTTTATGTTGTGATAAGAGATGAGTAAGTTATAACAAATTCTACGACCAACTTGTGTATAAAAAGCATATATCGCATTTAAAATGGTACTATAAACTTTGTAATTGCGATAGTTTATTAAGTTTTATTCCTCTAATGAACTAGTTTCATGTATTTTTTAATTAGTTATTCACTCTTTATACATTAATATTGTTCCTACTTTATTAAACCTTTACTTAAATATTTCCAAGTAAACCCAAAAAAAGCGTCTGCAGCCGCACCATCGGGCGGATACGCTTGCAACTAGTATATGTATATATGTATATGTTGTAATAAATGCATATATTTATGTATATATATATATATTATATAAATATAAATTATCTATATATATAGGGTAAAAGATCAAATAAAAAGGAACAAATAAATCCGTGAGAAGGATAAAAAAGAAAATTTTTTAAAAATAGTTTTCAAAAAATTCTGAAAAAATTCCACAAGATCGTGTATGTTGGTGCATGAAAAAGTTGTGAAGGAAGTTTTTTTTAAAGTGAATATTTTTGCCGAAAAAAATTATGAAAAAAACGTTTGTGTATTAAATCGCTTTTTTGTGCATCAAAAATTCGTTTTTGTACCCAACTTCTTTTGACTTTTTGCATCAAAATTTTATTGCGCATCAAACTATAACAAGTTGAAAATTTTGTGCATCAAATTTTATTTTTTTGTGCATTAAAAAAACGTATGAAAACTCAAAATTAGAAAAACTTCTTTTACAAAAGTTTTATGCACCAACATATCTGGTTTTGTGGTATTTTTTTAGAATTTTTTTAGAACTTTTTAAAAAAAATTTCTTTTTATCATTCTCACGAATATTTGTCCTTTTATTTTAACCTTCCTATAGGGTGTGGATACAATGAAAAGGGGCTTAAAATAAAAAGTGTAGGAAGTCACCAGATTGCGCCATGTGTCCCCTCATCACCCCTCATTTTTTTATAATTACAGGGGTATTTTTGACATTTTAACTTGTAGGGTATATAAAGTCTTATTTTCCTCTTTATTTTTTTTATTCTCTCTTCCAGCCACTTATTTACGTTTTTTTTAGATTTCATAATATCCGGTTTGTTTTACGTTTTCCAGCTGTTTTTACGTTTCCCGTCTGTTTTTTACGTTTTTTGTTAGTTTTTTACTTTTTCGCCGTTTTTAATGTTTTCGTTAGTTTTTTTTTACGTGTTCGTTATCTGATTTTTTTACATATTCGTCTGTTGTATTTTTTCGTTATTTCGTCTGTTTTTTTTTTTTTTTTTTTTTTTACGTTTTCGTTTGTTTTTATGACGTATTCGTTTGTTTATTTTTAACAGTTTTAGTCCGTTTTTACTTTTTTCGGTTTACCGTTTTTAACGTTTTCGTCTATTTTATTACTGTTTCCGTCCGTGTTTTTTTTCGTTTTGGTCATATTTTTCGTTTATCGTTTTTTGTTTTTTTTTTACGTTTTCGGCTTGTTTTTTTAACGATTAACATCCGTATTTTTTACGTTTCCGTCAGTTATTTACGTTTTCCCTTCCCCCCCCCGCCCCCTCTGTTTTTTGTTACTTTTCGTCCGTTTTTATGTTTCGCCAGTTATTTATAACGTTTTTCTCATCTTTTTTTTGTGTTTTCGTCTGTTTTTACGTTTCCTTCGTTATTTTACGTTTTCGACCATTTTTAACGTTTTCGCCAGTTATTTTACGTTTTTGTATGTTTTTTTTACGTTTTCGTCCGGTTTTTTACGTTTTCTTCAGTCTTTTATGTTCTCGTCATTTTTTTTCCGTGTTCGTCTAATTTTTTACATTTTCGTCTGTTTTTTACGTTTTCGTTTATTTTTTATGTTTTCGTCTTTTTTTTACGTTTTCGTTAGTTTTTTTTACGTTTCGTCCGTTTTTTTACGTTTTCTTCAATTTTTTTACGTGTTCGTCTGATTTTTTACTGCATTAAATTATATATTTTACTACATCACATCGTAAATCTTACTGCATTAAAATTGTATATTTTACTGCATCATAGTGCAAATTTTACTGCATTAAATTATACTGTACTGCATTAAAATTGTATATTTTATTGCATCATAGTGCAAATTTTACTGCATCACATTGTAAATTTTAATGCATTAAATTGTATATATTTTACTGCATCACAGTGTAAATTTTACTACATTAAATTGTATATTTTAATGCATCACAGTGTAAATTTTACTGTATTAAATTGTATATTTTACTAGCATCACATTGTAATTTTACTGCATTGAATTGTATATTTTACTGCATCAATTGTAATTTTTACTGCATTAAATTGTATATTTTACTGCATCACAGTGTATAATTTACTGCATTAAATTGTATATTTCACTTCATCAGTGTAAATTTTACTATATTAAATTGTATATTTTTCTGCATCACATTGTAAATTTAACTACATTAAATTGTATATTTTACTACATACAACATTAAAATTGTATATTTTACTGCAATAAATTATACTGCATTAAATTGTATATTTTATTGCATCACGGTGAAAATTTTACTACATTAATATGTATATTTTACTGCATCGGATTGTAAATTTTACTACATCACAGTGAAAATTTTACTGCATTAATTGTATATTTTAATACATCACAGTGTAAACTTTACTACATTAAATTGTGTATTTTACTAGCATCACATTATAAATTTTATTGCATTAAATTATATATTTTACTGCATCACATTGTAAATTTTAATGCATTAAATTGTATATTTTACTGCATCACAATGTAAATTTACTGCATTAAATAGTATATTTTAATGCATCACAGTGTAAATTTTACTGCATTAAATTGTATATTTTACTAGCATCAATTATAAATTTTACTACATTAAATTTTATATTTTACTGCATCACAGTGTAAATTTTACTACATCACATTGTAAATTTTACTGCATTAAATGTATATTTGACTGCATCAAATTGTAAATTTTACTGCTTCATGATCTAAAATTTACTACATTAAGTTGTATATTTTACTTCATCAGAGTAAATTTTACTGCATTAAATTGCATATTTTACTACATCACATCGTAAATTTTACTGCAATAAAAGTGTATATTTTACTGCATCATAGTGGAAAGTTTACTGCATCACATTGTAAATTTTAATGCATTAAATTGTATATTTTACTGCATTACAGTGTAAATTTTACTGCACTAAATTATATATTTTAATGCATCACAGTGTAAATTTTACTACATTAAATTGTATATTTTAGTAGCTCACATTGTAAATTTTACTGTATGAATTGTATATTTTACTGCATCAATTGTAAATTTTATATTTTACTGCATCACAATGTATAATTTACTGCATTAAATTGTATATTTCACTTCATCAGTGTAAATTTTACTGCATTAAATTGTATATTTTTCTGCATCAAATTGTAAATTTAAGTGCATAAAATTGTATATTTTACTACATATTGCATTAAAATTATATATTTTACTGCATCATAGTGCAAATTTTACTGTATTAAATTATACTACATTAAATTATATATTTTATTGCATGACGATGTAAATTTTACTACATTAATATGTATATTTTACTACATCAGATTGTAAATTTTACTACATTACAGTGTAAATTTTACAGTATTAATTGTATATTTTAATGCATCACAGTGTAAATTTTAGTGCATTAAATTGTGTATTTTACTAGCATCACATTATAAATTTACTGCATTAAATTGTATATTTTACTGCATTACATTGTAAATTTTAATGCATTAAATTATATATTTTACTGCATCACAGTATATATTTTACTACATTAAGTTATATATTTTATTGTATCACATTGTAAATTTTACTGCATTAAATTGTATATTTTACCAGCATCAATTGTAAATTTTACTGCATTAAATTTTATATTTTACTGCATCACAGTGTAAATTTTACTGAATCAAATTGCAAATTTTACTACATCACAGTGTAAATTTTACTACATTAAATTATATATTTTACTACATCACATCGTAAATTTTACTACGTTAAAATTGTATATTTTACTGCACCATAATGCAAATTTTACTACATTAAATTATACTGTACTACATTAAATTTGTATATTTTACTGCATCATAGTGCAAATTTTACTGCATTAAATTATACTGCTTTAAATTGTATATTTTATTGTATCACATTTACATTGTGATGTAGTAAAATTTCTAATCCGATGCAGTAAAATATACCTATTAATGTACTAAAATTTAAACTGTGATGCAATAAAATATACAATTAAATGCAGTATAATATAATGCAGTAAACTTTGCACTATGATGCAGTAAAATATACAATTTTAATTCAGTATGTAGTAAAATATACAATTTAATATAGTTAAATTTACAATGTGATGCAGAAAAATATGTCATGCATTAAAATATACAATTTAATGCAGTAAAATTTACACTGTGTTGTAGTAAAATTATTAATCTGATGTAGTAAAGTTTACTTATTAATGTAGTAAAATTTACATTGTGATGCAGTAAAATTTGCACTAAGATGCAGTAAAATATACAATTTTAATGCAGTAAAATTTACAAAGTGATGTAGTAAAATATACAATTAATTGTAGTAAAATTTATAATGTGATGCAAAAAAATATACAATTTAATGCAGTAAAATTTACACTGATGAAGTAAAATATAGAATTTAATGCAGTAAACTTTACACTGTGATGCAGTAGAAGTAAAATTTACAACTGATGCAGTAAAATATACAATTCAATGTAAAATATATAATTTAATGCATTCAAATTTACAATGTGATGCAGTAAAATATACAATTTAATGTAGTAAAATTTCCAATGTGATGCTAATAAAATACACAATTTAATGCAGTAAAATTTACACTGTGATGCATTAAAATATACAATCAATGCACTAAAATTTACACTGTGATGCAGTAAAATTTACAATCTGATGCAGTAAAATATACATATTAATGTAGTAAAATTTACACTGTGATGAAATAAAATATACAATTTAATGCAGTATAATTTATGCATTAAAATTTACACTATGATGCAGTAAAATATACAATTTTAATGCAGTATATAGTAAAATATACAATTTAATGCAGTTAAATTTACAATGTGATGTAGAAAATATACAATTTAATGCAGTAAACTTTACACTGGTGAAGTGAAATATATAATTTAATGCAGTAAATTGTACATTGTGATGCAGTAACATTTACAATGTTATGCAGCAAAGGTTACATATTCATGCAAAAAAATCAGACTAACACGTAAAAAAACTAACGAAAACTTAAGAAAGCAGGCGAAAAAGTAGAAACAGACGAAAACATAAAAAAAACGAAAACGTAAAAAATCAGACGAACACGTAAAAAACTGACGAAAACGTAAAAAACGGACAAAACGTAAAAAAATTGACGAAAACGTAAAAAAAAGACGAAAACGTAAAATAACTGACGAAAACGTTAAAAAACGGACGAAAACGTAAAAATGGAGGAAACGTAAAAAAAACAGACGAAAACGTAAAAAAACAGACGAAAACGTAAAATAACGGACGAAAACGTTAAAAAATGGACGAAAACGTAAAAAACAGACGAAAACGTAAAAAAACAGACGAAAACGTAAAATAACTGACGAAAACGTTAAAAAACGAACGAAAACGTAAAAAAATTGACGAAAACGTAAAAAATGGACGAAAAGTAAAAAAATGACGAAAACGTAAAAAACAAACGTAAAAAGCGGACGAAAACACGTAAAAAACTTATAAAAACGTAAAAAACCAACGAAACGTAAAAAAATTGACAAAAACGTAAAAAATACGAAAACGTAAAAAAACAGACGAAAACATAAAAAACGGACGAAAATGTAAAAAATCAGACGAACACGTAAAAAACTGACGAAAACGTAAAAAACGGACGAAAACGTAAAAAAACTGACGAAAACGTAAAATAACGGAGGAAACGTAAAAAAGACGAAAACGTAAAAAAACAGACGAAAACGTAAAATAACTGACGAAAACGTTAATAAATGGACGAAAACGTAAAAAAACGGCCGAAAACGTAAAAACACTGACGAAAACGTATAAAAACGTAAAAAACGTAAAGAAACGTAAAAATACGTACAAAATGTCAAAAAAAATCAATTAATTGCAATTTGGGCAAGATTTGCCAACACTACAAATAATGAGGGAGTGGTAGTGTGAGTTTTAGTAAATTTACACTTTTGGTCCCTCTATGTTTTTTTAATCTTAAATCATGTCTTTTTAATCTAATGAAATGGATGGTCAAGATTTGTCCCTTGGTATGCAGGGAGAAACTAGTATGCCAAATAACTCACCTATATTAAAAAACTTTTCATGTCGTGTTATAGACTTTAAAAATTTTGAAATTTTCCAACACTCACACATGATACTTGAACGAAATAGTCTTAAATCCAACAAAAAAGGCATGATTTTGCTAATGGGGTTTTCAAGTAGATATGCATTGCACAATCTATTTTATTCCCTATTTATTTAAGGTTATCGTTATTTCTCTGATAAAAATACAACTTTTAAACCTTAAACCCTAAACCCTAAATCATGATATGTTGTAAAATTAACGATCAAAACTTTTAATCGCTACACGGTAATAGCAAGGTCTGTACATATTTATGTTATGCAGTATTTCATGTAAAACAAACAAACTTTAAGATTTTACAAGAAAAGTTTCGAGTAAAAGGATATATTACGTAAATTTCATAGTTCTTAATAAATACTCGACCTTTTTAATTTACCTAATTAGACGAGGCATTAGGATAAGTACGTTGTCGTTGTTATTTAATGACCTAAGTCGAAGACATAAAGCCATGATAAAACAAAAAAAAAAATCATGTGAACTTATACAATTTGTGCAATTTTGTGAGGAAACATATTTGGTGGTCACACCAACTCGCCCACA
>BQNB010047214.1:30933-43255 GCA_026074375.1 Tanacetum coccineum | reverse complement strand
TTGGTTCGGGAACTTATTGATGGATAATACTTCAATCGAAAGTATTATTTGTTGGTGTTCTTTTACCAACTTGGTGAATTTTTTATTTCTTTTTTATGGACAATGTTTTTATATTTTTGATTTTTCTAGTTTTTTTTATTTTTTTTATTTTTTATTTTTTATGGAAATAAACAAATTACCTTCACAAGGAAGGATCTTCAAACAAAAATTTTCAAACGGCTTCAACAATCGGATACACCCCTCACCGGCAGCGGCGCCAAAAACTGATCGATTCTGATTATACCTTTAATAATATATAATATATAAATATAAGATTAAGATATACTTACAATATATAATATATAATAATAAGAGGGTAGGAATCAAAAAATCACAATTATAGTAATCCGGGAGTATGATTCTCGGTTCGTTATCCCTAACGAGGAATGCAATTAAAAGTTTAGAGTCATTTTGAGAATCGATGCTTGGATGGGATAAGATTGATATTGGTTTTCTAAAACTACGAGAAAAATAAGGCAAAAAACTTAAAAACACTTAAGGGAAGGCAAATTTTAACTAAAAACACAAATCAGGAATTCTAAACGGGACCTAAGAACCCTAGATTATTAAAATTAAGTCCTACAATGGTCTTTTTGGTTTTTATAAGATTTAATTGACTAAAAAGCTAAGGCAAAGAAAACTAGACCAAAAACGAAAGAGTTTTAAGCTAAAAATCACTAAAAATATGAACGGGAATCAATCCCGTTCTTTAAAAATTAAAATTTTGCAATTTTAACCCTACGAAGCAAACCTATTTTTCCTAGGTTCTAAATGTTAAAAGAAAGTTTTATCAAAAAGAATTATATTTTTTTGACTTTTTTATAATTTTTTATGAATTAAAAACAATTTTAAGGAAAATTAAATATAAAAAATACTAAACGTTTTATAAAAATTCTGAAAAAATTATGAAAAGTAGCTTGAATAGTGTAGGATCTAAGAAAAATAAGCTCGTGAAAACAGCTTATCGAATAAGCTGTGAAATTAGCCAAAACAGGCTTATAAGCTTAATGGGCTAGAAAGGTAATAAAAGAATAATAAGTGCAAGGAATGACGGATGAGCTAATGTAGCACAATGGTTGAGTGTGTTGGGTGTAAAGCGTTGGGTTGAGGTTGTTGAGGTCCCGAGTTCGAGCCTTGCTCACTTGGGATTTCCACCTTCCCTAATGCTTTTTAAATGCCATTTTTTATAACTTTTTAGAATACTTAAAAATAAGCAATTTTTGCAAAACAACTATTTTTATAAACCACAAATAAGCACTAGAATAAGCTCTAAAGGGTGACAGTGGGCTTTTTACTCTTAGGACCAAAATTGCTAAACTGTTTTGGCAATTTCTAAACTAATAAGCAAAGCACAAGGGCAAATAAGCTAAGACAAGCTTAATACTAAACCTAATAAGCAAAAACAAACAAAAATAAGCAAGGACATTAAGCTGGAAAAAGCTATAAACGACAGAAGTACTAAAAGGCTTAAAAACTTAAAAAATTTAAGCTAATATGCAAATAAGCTAAAAATAAGTTCTAAACCTAAGGAAATAAGCTAAAATTAACTTAAACTAACCTAATAAGCTATATTAAACCTAAATAAGCTAGGAAAATAAGCAGATAAGCACAAATAATCCAAATAACACTTAAGCTAAAAATTGCATACAAACAGTAAGGGTTGCACTTTTGAGCTTAAAAACAAGCTCAAAGATGGAACCTTATGGCTTAAAGAGTTATACCACTGAAAAGCTCTAATAATAATCTACAATAATCATTAATCAAAGAGGAGTTTGAAACACAAATAAGCCCTTAAAAAGCTTAATGAAAAAGATGTTTGTTCATTTTTCAACACTTAGAAAACTTTTTTGAATTTTAACAAACCATCACTTTTGAGCTTAAAAATAAGCAAACAAATGGATCCTTATGGATCTCAGACCTTCTAACAGATTTAATTTGGACCTCAAAGAACAATAATCAATAATCAAAAAGCATTTTGAAATTCACAATAAGCAAAAATAAGCATTTGAAAAAGTATTTTCTCAAATTTTCAATACTTAGCACTTTTTTGACAGTTTTGGCAAAAACTTCAAAACAAACTTGCAGGTTTTTAGAGCTTTGATTCTATCCTTTTTATCACATTTATGAACACAAAAACAACTAAAAAACACAATAAGCTAAAGCTCAATCTAATAAACAACCAAAATAAGCTACCACTTAATAGATTCAAACAATGAATTCTTAAAATCTTAATTTTGAGACTTAACACTTAAAAACTTAAATAAAATGACTTTTATGACTACTTTTAACTAATCTAAACTGACTCAAAAGCATAAAGTAAGTTTTAACCCATTTTCACCCATTAAACAGGTTAAACCAAACACCCTTTTAAAAACAGTTTTAGTACTTTTAACTTGATAAAAGCTATTTAATCTAAAACTCTTCAAAGACCATATGTTAAACAGGTTATAACAAACTTAATGAACAATTATAAGCAATCAAATAAGCCATAATAATAAGCTAAGACACTTATGCTACTATTTTTGGTTTTTTTATAGTTTTTATTACATAACAAGTAAACTAAGATCTAAGCTAACTTATGAACATATTAAGCATTAAACAACAAATATAAGCAGAGATAAGCTAATTGAAACATCAATAAGAAAATATAAGCAATTAATAAGCAGATTAAGCTAGAATGCAATATTAAGCTATGAAAATTTAAAAGGGAACTTACCATAGCCTTTGCTCTAAACAAGGCTTAATCAAATGCTTAAATGAGCCATCAACAAGCTCTAGCTTATCTTAGATAAGCTAGTATTGTCTTGGAAACCCTTCCATGACTGGTTTCCCTTCCAAAATCAGCTGAGGTAATTTGATTGGAGATTTTGAGAGATAATAAGCTCATTTAAGCTTTAAAAGTCTAAATGAGAGTGTAGCTAGCTTATGACAGATTATTAAAAGCTTATTGAACAGTTGAGAGCTTATTTAAACCATTTTGTATATTAATCAAAAGAAAATCAAATCATAAGTTTAGAAGTGAACTATAATTTTATTACTAAAATATGAATTACAATGCTTTTTAAAAGGAAATTACACGAATTAAAATGACATTTAAGCTAAAAATTACTAAAATACGTCTACACTAAGCTACACTAGATACCCCCTTGTGAGTGAAGGAGGTCCTGTATTTATAGGAGAGAATGGATGCTTCTAGGCCTTGTAAATGCGTCCCCCTTGGTCTTGATCATCACCCTTCATTCCTTGCAATCATTGGCTCTTCAATCTTCATTGTTGGATCATTAAGTGAGCACATAGATTGCCAGCGTGGCATTCCTTGTATCAGAGGCCTTATGCTTCTTTTGGCTTGTTTTTAGTATAAATTCCCATTTTGAGTGTGTTTCTTTGGATCCCACGTGACATTCCCTTGACAATTATAGCCAATGAGAGAGCTTTGATGATGATTTTTGATGCTGACTCATTACTTGGTACTTGAATCTTTGTTCCACATAGTCAATTGCATTTTACCCTTTGTTTTTGACAGGGTAAATGGAGGAGAACGACGATGAACAGTAAAATGGTAGTTCCCGCGCCCTTTTCTTTTCTTTTTATAACTTTGTTTGACTGAGTGGATTTGGGCTCGGGTAAAAAGGATTGGGCCATGGTATATCTTTTGGGCTCGAGTTATACTTAAGAAGATAACAACCATTATCCTTTTATATAAAAAGGACTAACAGTGTTAGTCATTCAAGGACCATTTATGAATTTTGTTTAACAATGAGGGCTAATTGGGTATTTTGAGAATTTTGTCTTTTGTGAGTTGACCAATGGTTGACCAAGGGTTGACTTTTGATGACCTTTTGCTAGAAACTTCCGGCTCTTGTGCACTCTATCCGTTCCCATGTTCGTGTTTGTTCGGTTTTGACCGTTTTCTTGTAATTTTTGCACTATCCGTACCTACACATTCACAAATAACAAAATACACAAATACAAGCATATTTTGCACATTTTGATCATTTAAGGGCCATGTTTGGTATAATAAAGATATGTGATTTCTCACATATCAGTGAACCTTTGGTGGTTTTGTTTAGTCTCACTTGTGCTTATAGTTTTTACTTCTTCGTGGTGGAACTCCATATTAGGTTTTTAGTTGATTTTATAGATTTCTTCCCTAAGATCACTCATATCATGATTTAGAATCTTAAGTTTTTTAGTGACAGTACTAAAAGAGTTGTTAGAACTTTCCTCCTTGTGCCATCTATGAGAATGGTCTACTTTCTCTTGAATTGACTCCAAAGCTTCACTAGCAGTTAACCTTGTAATTAAGCCATAGGAATCCAAGATCTGACGGGTGTGAAAGTTTAGGCCTTTGTAAAAGGTATTTACTTTTTGATAGTCATTCAAATCATGAAATGGACACTTAAAGAGGAGTTCATTAAATCTTTCCCATGTCTAGTACATGGTTTCCCCTTCTTCTTGTCAAAAATTATGAATTTCTCCCATTTGTTTGAAAGTTACTGAAGGTGGGCAGAATTTTTGGATGAAGATTTGTTTTAATTCATCCTATGTTTTTAATAAGTCAGATGAATTTCTTCTCAACCATATCTTGGCGGCTCCTGTAAGAGTTAAGGGAAAAATCCAGGTGTGTTGAATAAACTAGCTATTTCTAGGATTTTTCGTAAGTGTTCTATAGCGTCTTCAGTCTTTCCTCTAGAGAAGGTGTTCTTATGCAATTCCTTCAATAGTTGACTTTGAATTTCAAACATGGCGTTCATTTCAATCTCAGGTCTTTGTATTCCTATTTGCGAGTCATTACGATTTAGTGCCAGATATTGTTCCAGTGTAAGTGTGTCGATGTCGATATCGCTAAAATCTTTCGACTTTGATTCTGACAATTCATATTCATAGAAGGAATAAATATTATGGACCGCAATGGGTGTGATATGTTTTTTATTATGAAATTTCCTTTCGAGGTTAGCGAAAGGAGTGAACACTTTTGTGTTGCTACTCCTAGTCATGATCGAGAAAGAGGGTCAAATTAAAACTATCTTTTAGCTCCCCAGCAGCGGTGCCAAAAACTTGATGCGTAAATTGTTTTGAATAATATTTTACCAAGTTTTAAATTTATAAAACTCGTTTATCGATACACGCACTAACGGGCAGAGACCCCGGTCGTATGTAGTGCAGTAGTTTGCTAAATCCGAGGTCATCCCAAGAGATAAGGTTAAATAGTTTAATTTGATTATTGTCACGATTTGAAAATGGTTTAAGGTTTGATTTTAAGAACTACGAAAAGTAAATGCAATAAATTAAATAGATAGAATAATTCAAGGAGAAAGGCGTGCTAACCTAACCATTTCACTACTAATGATACGATAACATTTTCCTATGCAATGTTCAATTATAAGTTCTATTAGTGGTTCTAATGTCGATAAACCCAAATTTTCCTTTGAGCTTTGTCCTATACTTACTCTGTGATCCCACATTCCCCTACGATCACACGAGCAGGGCGTCCAAGCTTGCAGTGGTTAAATTCCAACTACCCTAAAGACCAATCTATAATTTAAACCGATTATTAACCCTCTCTGAAAGAGTTCTCATACTTTTTAAGTATTTAATGTGACAAAGGCGGTAATCTGGTTAATTCCTACACTAGGGATATATGTCAAGCTACCCTAGTACCCTAGTAATCCCAAGTTCAACATGGTAAGTCTAATATCAGGATTAACAAGATTTAAGCCACCCTCTATACTACCAAAACATGAGGATCAATGAAAGGCTATAAGGATATCTAACAGAACCATAATTAAACAAGAAATCATAATCATAACAATAGTAGATACATGGTTAGGCCAGCACTAGGAGTGCTTAGCCGCTCATGGTAACAGCAATGCAAGAATTAATGAATAAAAACATGGATTGAATCATCATAATTCTTATAGAGGATGAAATGAACGATTAAATAAAATAATTGTGTAAGTGGCTTCTCCCTTGGACCTTCTGATGAAATGCTTCGAACCTTAGGGGTTTAGTTTACCCCTTAGAACTGTGTGTAGAGTGGTGGAAGTGAGTGATGTTGAATGAGCTAGAGG
Source organism: Tanacetum coccineum (assembly GCA_026074375.1). Lineage (NCBI taxonomy): Eukaryota > Viridiplantae > Streptophyta > Magnoliopsida > Asterales > Asteraceae > Tanacetum > Tanacetum coccineum. The sequence goes on along the minus strand of BQNB010047214.1, from coordinate 37,145 downwards.
AGGGCTTTATTTATAGGCTTCAAATTGTTTATGACGTAACCCTTATGAGATATTACGCCATAATCTTTCTACGTAAGCTTCCAATCATCTAGGCATAAAATTATGTTACGGCGTAACTTTGTCGCCTATGTTATGTCGTAATGCTGACTCAGATAAATCATCTCTTGTAAATTTAAATGTTGTGGCGTAAAGTAGGAGAGGCTTTACGTCGTAAAGGGTGTGATGACTCATTTCTTCGTTGGAGTATGTTACGGCGTAATCTTTCAGGGATGTTACGCTTTAAACTGCCTTGGACTTTCTACTTTAGTGCATTCCATGTCCAAATCCCTTGTCTTTTGCTAAAATGCTCACTTGGTCCCTGAAAACTAATAATAAACAATTAAGTAACGTTTTCATACATTAATAACATATTTGTAAGCATTTTTATAGGGAATTTGATATTAAAATGTATTAACTATTTGATGTTATCAAATATCCCCCCACTTGACTTCTACTTGCCCTCAAGTAGAACCGTTTAGAATAATTCATAAAAAGATTTCCCCAATTTGACTTGAAGAAATAAATTTATAAGTTACTTATGCTAGAAAACATCAGAGCCGAACACCTCACGAAAAGGGGATAAAAAACACTCAACTCTCATTACTAATCTAAGTGTTTAATTTCGGGGTGATCACTCAATTGCACAGTCATAGTATGTATTCTATCATAAGCTTGGAAAGTACACAAGTCTCCACCAACTATAATTAGGGTCTAAACAGTCTCTAAGGTAACATGGGTGATATTTGGTTTATTGGGACACATGTTCATCTTCACTATCTGATTCATACTCCTCAATGATAGGAGCATCAGACCAAACTTTAGGTTCACTTACTACTTTGGGTTCATTAACAACTAGTTCAGGCATAGATTCATGTGTTTCTTCACTACAATTGGATTCACAAGAATTAAAGTCACTGCTTCTAGCATCAGATTCACTAGGTTTAGATTGCTTTGGACCATACAGTAAAGTGTTGTAGTCAACTATTTCTTTATCAGGTCCAGAAGGATGGTAAATCCTTGTCATATTGAGGGGGAACAGCATGCATCCCTCTTGATTCTATCATTCACAGGACTATTTTCTGTTTCACTTGTCCTACTAACAAACACACTTTGGAAAACTTCATTTTCATAACTTAAAACACCTTTATTCATTTGATTTCCATACCCAAGCCCAGTTTTTTTTAATTTTTTAGGTTTTTGATTTTTATAACAAAAATATAACTTTCGTAAACGAAAGGATCTTCAAATCAAAATCAACAAACGTAAACGAATGAATCTTAAACACAAGTCCCCGGCAACGGCGCCAAAAATTGATTGAGTAATTTTAACAAACTATATTATATTAATACACAAAAGTATAGAGAATAATTCCCAAAGTAGCCCTCTAGGAAAATTCTTATACAAATATATATAATAATAATATAATATATGTATGTTTACCGGGAAGTATGATTTCCCGGGTCGTTTCCCCAACGACTTGTGAAATTGAAACCACGCCTTAGTTTGGATGATGATTTGAATGAGAGAAAAGATATTTTTGATTATCTATAACTACCAATTAAAAGCAACAATTAAAATAAGAACACAAAAGCAATTAAATACTTAAAACAATTAACGGGAAACAAATAAAACGCGATGAATAAACTAGTAAGACAAAAATTAAACCTTAAAAAATGCAAAATAAATTTCTAAACCTAAATTAGGGCAAAAGAAAATTTTAAGAAAAAGAAAAATATTTTTTTGATTATTTTTGAATTTATTATGAATTAAAATCTATTTTAATCTAATTAAATCCTAAAAAATAGCAAATTAAGTCCTAAAAATTTAGAAAAATGATTTTTAAACTTAGTAAAGTCTAAAGTAACTTAAAAACTCAGAAAACTATTTTTTACTATTTTTAAAATTAAAATCCTATTTTTAAAATTAAAAATAAAGGCTTAAAAATGAAAATAAAAATCTAAAAGTGTTGAAAATGATTTTTCTGAATGTAAACCTAAAAGTATTTAATCTAATGCTAAAAACTATTTTTTTGTATTTTTCTGAAACTTTTTTCTATTTTTTAAGATTTTTCGAAAATTAAATCCTAAGAAAAATGATTAAAAATAATCTACTTGATGGAAAAATGTGAAAAATTCAGGGAAAATCCTAAATGCTAACAGGGACTTAAGAAAAATAAGAACTATGAAAAAGCTAAACAAATAAGCCCTAAATAAGCTTTAATAAGCTACGGCTTATTATTAAAAAGGAAAAGGAAATTGCCTATATTAATTAAATGAAAGGAAGGTTAACCAGATGAGCTATTGAAGCACACTGGTTAACACTTAGGACATATAAGCAAGAGGTCGCGGGTTCAAGTCTGGCAAACCCCCATTTTTTGCAATTTTTTTATTTTTTTGAAAATGAGTATAAGAATTAAATATAGAGAGATGCTAACGGATGAGCTAATGAAGCATGGTGGTAAGTGTATGTGTTTGTGTGCAAGAGGTCACAGGTTCAAGTCCCATTAACACCCTTTTTGTATTTTTTTTATTTTTCAAAACTCAAAGAACAAAAGTTGTAGATTACACTTCTTTAAACAACTTTAACAAAACAACAGTAAGCTCAAACTTATAATTAAGCTCACAAACAGCTTATGAAGCTAGCTGTTACAGAAAGTGAGGTTTTAAAAGCTTAAAAACTAAATTTTACTAACACAAAGATCTCAAATAAGCACTATTTTTAAAAACCAAAAGCTGTTCTAGAAAACTTATAATATGAAGAAGCTAATTTTGATAAGCTTCCTAAACTGAAAACACTTTAAGCTAACTAAATCTAATGATCTAAACAGCTAACTCAGGAAATTACACTAAAAGCTTAAAAACTAATTAAGCTATACTTTTCAATAAGCTAACTCAGAAGCTCATTATTTGAAAACTTATTAACCTACATATAAGCTATAAATCCAAATCAGAAAAACAGATACTACAAGTTTAAAATCTAAAACTTAAAAGCAAAATCTTAATAGCTACTGTTTTTAGTTTTTTTTAGAATTTTTATGAAATTTAAAAGCTAATTGACCCTAGTTAACAAGCTATAATTTGAAAAACAAGTTTTAATCTATCTAAACTAATGTGTAAACTATAACTCTACTTAGTTTTAACTATAAAAAACTACTTAAGCTAGCTTAATTGTGATCAAAAAGGGACTGCAGTCAGGAACTGCAGTTGATCCTACTGATGCACTTGGTAAATGGGTAAAACCAAATTTTCAGGTGACCTTAAGGGTCAATCCTGCACTAGACACACCACTTAGGTGTGTATAAACACTTAGCAATCAAATTCCAAGCTTAGACAAGCTTGGATCAAAAACTCTTATTAGCTTAGAAAATATTGACTCCCCTGGTGCAAAGACAAAGAGATTGAGCTTTAACTTTTTAACTTTTGAAATCTAAATTAAGAAAACACTTTCTCTACTGATTTAAAGCTATATAGAAACTAGATCAAAAGCATTCACTGTTTTAAGGTTTAGAAACTAGATTAAAACAATTTCCTTTGACTTTTGAAGGTCATATTACACTAATCCAAACACTCTTTTATTTAAATGAAAACTTAATTAAGCTTATGAACATTAATCCTAATGATTGAAACTTGAAAACCAGATGATAATAAACTAATAAGAATCCTATTAAGCAAATTTAAACTAGCTAATAAGCAAAATCTATAAGCTATAAGCTAAACTAGTCTTTATGTATTTTTTTTAAGAGTTTTTATGAAATGAAATAGCTATTAACCTATTAAAACTTTGATTACTCTATCCTATCCTACAAAACCTACACATATTATCAACTTTTAAAGATTAAATCTAACAACCAGAACCAAAAGGACACTAACAGTACTAACTTAAAGTTAGTACTGCTAGTTCCAAACACCCCTTAGTCATGACAGATTTCATTTGATCTAACAAATAAGAAAAATAATGCTCAAAACTTAATAACCAGATGTTAGACAGCTTATATCAATCACAATAAGCAAATAAGAATAAGCAAATAAGCTGAGAATTTAGATCTAATGATTATGCTAACTATTTTTTTTAATTTTTTATGATTTATGAAACAATATGTAACAAAATGAAATCTAAACTACAAAAACTGGAAATAGATAGCTAAACATGATCAAAAAGCACAAATAGATGGAAATAAGCACAAATAAGCCAGATTATAAGCAAGATAAGCAAATCTTAAACTAGGAAAATTAAAACAGGAATAGTAAATGAAAACTTACAATCAACCTTAGCTAAACAAAGGTTCAATTTGCTCAAAAAGCTTATCAACAGCTCTAGCTTGTCTAGAAGACAAGCTAGTAAAGTCCAATAGGGTCTTCCCTTGTTACCCTATCATCCAATAGCTTAAAACCAAATTTCACCATATTTAACTTTAGTTTAACTGATTAATAGGTTTAAGTAGTATTAAGCTGAATTAGTTAGCTCAATTCTAGCTTATAGACTAGAAGAGCTTAAGAGAGCTTATTGTGAGCTTATCCAATAGTAACAAGTGTTTGTGAAATATATGAGAGCTTGTAAGGTAAGGAGATTATGTAAAATCAAAAGTAGATTTCATTGATATAAAACTGATTACAATAAAGTGAAATTGAGAGTACAATTAGAAATAGAAAACGGAAATGGAAATTAAGCTATTACAAATTTAAGCTAAAAACTCTAAAAGCTAAAACTAGAAAAAGGAAAAATGATATGTGTGTGTGAATATGTGAGGCTATTTATAGCCTTCTTCTGAAGCTTCTAGGTCCAAATTCAGTTACACGCTCCTTCCAATCTTGTCCGTACATTCCTTCAATGATTGGAGAATTACTCTTGGCCGTTAGATCAATTTCAAGCTCACACGGATTGCTAGCGTGGCTATTCGTGATTGTGACAGGTTGTGCTTCTTTTGAGAGTAGCTCAAGTGTAAAATCCTCTACTTCCTTGTGCTTCCTCATAGTCCACGTGTGATTCTCCTTGGGTATCCACCAATAGGATGCTTGAATGACGTTTTAACCCTGCCATGTAGTACCTTATCCCTTGAATTATCCTTCCAAGTGGTCAATTGTGATTTGCCCTTTGTTATTGACCCTGTGGTAAAACCATGAAGAAGATAAACAGTAACAACAACCTTTGGCGCTCTTTTCTTTCTTATACGTTTGATTTCGTTGACTGGGTAAATAAGGAGGTTGACTTGGGCTCTATCAAATGGGCTTTGGGGTTATGGTTTTGGACTAGGTAATGGATCACGGGTATAGGGTAAATAAAAAGGGTTTAAAGATTAAGGACCATTTATGTAATTTGATAATTATTGAAGGACCAATTTTGTAACTATGGGTAAATTGTAAGGGATGTTTGGTAACTTTTGGAATTTTTGTCTTTTTGTGGATTTGACTTTAGTTGACCAAGGGTTGACTAAGGGTTGACCACTGTTGACTTTTTGACCTTTTTAATCCCCGGCTTCTTTTGTGCTCTTCCGTTCCTCGTGTCCGTGTTTGCCAGTTTTTGACGGTTTTCTTGTGATTTTTGTCTTATCCGTACCTGCATTCACACAAACACAAAACAAGCATATTTTTGCCATTTTCACTGTGTTTTTGGTCATCTAGGGTTAATTTTGGTATAAACGGATATGTGTATTTCACACATATCAAAATTCCCCAAACTAAACGATTGTGTGTCCTCACGCAATATTACATGCCTTATAACCAAATACCTCGAAACCTCCCCAAACTAATCCTTTAAGAAGTAGTAAAGTCTTTGCGGGGAAAGTTTCTAAGTCACAAGTTATAAAACACCCGTTTACCCATTTTCAAAACTTCTTTTAGTTATGATTTTTTGTTCTTAATAATTAACTACCTAACTACAACTTATTCTTGTGTGACATAATGTAATGTTTTCATTACCTTTGTGGTAACTTTAAGGATCATGGAACAAAAAGCACGATTAAGTGTCTAAAAGATAACTTCATCATTCCCGATTTTTCACTTTTCCCAAACTAAGCTTAAAAATAAGATCACCGTTAAGTACGAGCTAAGATGCTAAGACTACTTATAATTACAACTTGTGAATTTCTCTTCCCGACATAAATCATATATTTAAGTGTGTGTGTTCAAATTAATTTAAACCATTAAATCCACATATTTAGATAGTTGAAATCCGAC
>BQNB010047214.1:0-29622 GCA_026074375.1 Tanacetum coccineum | reverse complement strand
AATACAAAAATATAAAACCTACAAAAACCATAAAAAATCAAAAAATAGAAAATACCAAAAATAGTTTTTCAAGACATGTCTTTAGTTTATCGATAACTTTTACGGTCCTAGAAATGTCATTCAATAATGACATGGGTCTTTAAATGAAGCTCGAACGGAAGTTCAGACTTTTCAAAACATGTCTTAATGGCTTACAGTTACTTCAGACTGCAACCCATTTTTCAAATTGAGGAAAACATGTCGCCAAAAAGACAGTTGTTCCTAACAACGGGTGATTAAGTTCTCCCGGGGATGGATTACTTTACATCCATGAACCCTCGATCTAATGTACGCTTCAATGCATTATTTCTTGATACAGAAGAGAAGTCTTCTCCTTATATGGGTACAATTACATGAAGAAGATTGTTCTTCGTAGAGCTGATCTTAAAGAATATACTATTGCGGAAAGGGACTTTAAATATCTGTACCCTAGTGACTTTGAAGATCTGTACTTATTGAATCTTCAAGGTCACCTGAACCATCTACCACCCGAAGATAAGAAGATTCTCACTACTGTTGTCAACTTATGGACCAGAAACTTGGTTATAAGACAACGCGTAGAAGACTTCTAGCCGGGGCTTGAAAGCTACCAGACGTAGCTAAACCTCACCAAACCTCGATGGGATGCCACTGGCTTTGAGTTTAAGCAAGACTTTACAGTAATTGACTCTCCAAGGGCCGTCACATTTAGAGATAAATATGGGGTTCTGTAGGATCCCTAGATCATTCCATTAATTAATCACAAGATCAATAGCACAAAAGATTAAACATTAAAGAACTTTTGATTGAAAGAAATAATAGTGGCTACAATCCCTAAAGATGAAAATAAAATGAAGTAGCTAACCTAAAAATGAAGAAAAGTTGGCTTTATATAGCCTCTCTAGGGCCTTGGCCTTTGGGCTATGAAGGGCTTTTTCATTAATGGCCCGTTTACATAATATTACACGCTTAAACGAGCTAGACTTTTGTCTTGTATCTTCGAGTGACCGAAGCTTCTTTGTTCGGGTCCATTTATGTGATCCTAACAATTAGTATTTAAAATAAGGGGAGAAATGTAATTAAGATGTGATCTTGAAAATAATAAGTAATCTAATCGACTCAAAGCACTTTGAAGTCATAAGGCTTTATACTCTGCGAAAAAAGGTTTTATGGTTACGATCTTATACCCAACAACATCTTAATTCATGATGATTTTGAAGTCATAAGGTGGTTAGGTTAGGTATTAGTCCTATGATCCAACCAGAACCAGAGGGATCTACCCAAGGATAATCCATAGTTATAAATAACAGTCCTTAGGTATGGTTAGAGATGAATGAGTATAGGAGAATAATGCCAACTAAGATTGAGCTAACGCTAGAACAATCATAACAAGGTGTTAGTAATGACGTCTTGGTAAGCATTGAAGGGGTTGAAGAATTAAAAAGAAATGTATGGATAAAGGGGTCTAAAGAAAGAATCCTTCCACACACTTTAAGTAGAAACCGGGTCAATACATAATCTATCAGATTCAAAAAGATGAATTCTGGTATTGAAGACAAGACATCATGGACCCAGTGATGCACTACACAGCCATTCCCAACCATTCAAGTCTCTCTTAAAAGATACTTGTCTCATTTTTCACGGAGATACACACGACTTCTATTGACTTTCTCACTCCGAGTTAGTTGATATTTATCACACCCCGACAATGGCGGAAACTAGGGAATGCAACATAATGATCAATCATAACACAAGATTCAATATAGAGAAAACTACAATGCATAAACTTCAAGTGTTACGAAGACCATCCACCTCGAACAACCTCGAGTGATGTCCCAAATCATAACTAAATCCAAAATCTCTTACAATTTTCAAATGCCCACAACGGGGTCCAAATCCAAACTTAAACCAAAACTTCCAAATACTAATAGCCAAACAAATAAACAAGCAAGGCTTCACATGAAAAATCAACACGGGATACTCCTAAGCCTGCTATCACATATCACCAACTATTCATCTTTCACTTCACCTGAAAATGATACTCGAAAACGTCAACAAAAATGTTGGTGAGCTCGTAGGTTTGACCTTAAACCCAAAAGTTGTGCCAATATCTCAAAACAGTGGACAATAGTGCAATATGACAGTGAATATATAAGAAGCACCCATGACTTAGCATCCTCACTAATCATGTAAAACTCGACCTAGCTTACCCGCTAGTCGAACCATCCTAACATCACCGCTAGTCCAGTAGAAAATATGTCACTTACGCATCTTAAGGGCCTACCAGCTGGAGCACTAGATTAGGGCAGGACCTCACACATACTAGGGTAGGAGTACCCAGCCGATCTAAAAACCACACAAATACTGGGATAGGCGTACCCCTCTGATCAAAACAATCATGCAACACATATATTCACATAGCAGTCATAAGCACTTATCTTGTCCCAAAAACAAACCACATTTCGTACAGTTCCAAAATCAGTTCAAAACACATTTGAGTATCATTTTCCCCTAACGGAAAAATAGTAAAAATGGGGCTACGAGAACTCACCTCAAGCAAGTCTTAAGCAACCAAATCTCAATCACACAAGCAAATGCAACGACGTTCGCACACGACCTAGTCCAATTAATGTCCCATTAAATCTTTTATTTCCAAAACAGTTTTCACGTTTGATGCATAGAGGCTAGAAGCATTGTACAATTATCCATAACAATTTAGTGGTGTGATGGTTGACGCCTCATCCCAAAATATCTTATCAATCCGATAACTCAACGATACATACTTATACTATTTAAAGAAAATAGATAAGTAATATAAGTAAATATTTATAATAAATAATTGTAAATATATATCGATAAGTCCATTCGGTACTCTTAGTTATCATAAAATTATCATAATATGGTTGAAAATGAAACGTTTACTCATAATAAACATATTAGAGAAGTTTTGAGAAAAATTATATTTTTTGTCTTTTAGTGAATTTATTAAATTAATAAAATAATAATATAATATTTTATTATTTAAAATCAAAAATTATGTTTTTAAGTAAAATTTCTAAGTATAAACTTTTTTTGAAATTTCGACATGACCCGTACGTTTATACAACGCTTTCCAAGGTTTGAAACCTTAATTTCAACACTTTTCACCATTTCGACACTTTTCGATAAAATTCAAAAATCTAAATCATTAACGTTTACTAAAACGTTTTTCCTAAAATAACGTTCAATATCACTTCGTAAATACATTTTACTTTCAAAAGTTCTTCCAAAACTCTTAAAACGACTAAATATCGCTTATTGGGCTTTAAGGCCCAACAAGGGTCCATTAAGGTATTTATAAGTCCAAAATACAATCCAAGTCCAAAACCAAGGTCCATTTATCTACATAAGCTCATACTAATAAGTAGAAAATAACCTGGATCACAATAAGCCAACAAATAAGGCACGGATTATTTGTGCTTAATTGGTTGTGAGCCCATAAGCTCCAAAAACTAGTCCATAAGCTTTAAAAATAAGCTAGTATGCTACGTATAATATTTGGTTATCACCATAAGCCACAAACATAGTCCACGAGTATACGCCATACCACGTAAATAATCAAAATCACCTCCCTTGGGATTTCAAAATAAGTCGAGAGCCTATAAGCTCAAAATAAGCCACAAAAAGTCCACAAAATAAGCTATACAAGCTATTATTCAAAATAAGCTATTTAGCAACATATGTTATTCAACCATCACGACCACAATATCAAAACTACAAAGCCCTCTTTGTTTCTTTTTCATTCGACGCAAGCCAAACACCCCTTTTTATCCGTTTCGTTTTCAAAACTCACTTTCTACGACGATCAACTTGTACAACTAACATCTATGCATCAATATAAATCCAAAAGGACAAACAAAATTTAAATTTAGAAACTCACAAGAAAATCTTCAAAAATGTAGATTTCGACACGAACCGGACAACCCAAATGTTGTTTTTACGAACACACACCTATCGGTATCAACCCGGATGACTTAGACCTTTATGTTCTTGATCAAAACTTGAAAAATAAGTGTGTTTTTGGTGTGTTTTCTGTTTGGATCAGCCAAGAGAGGAAAACGATAAAGTTTTTTTAGTGTGTGTGCTTTCAAAATGAAATGTGTGTGTTTTGGAATCTAAATGGGATAAGGCTTGTATAAAAGGGAACACATGAGCTAAAAATAAGCCTTGTGGTTCCCCTTGGGTGTCCTTGGACGTTCATGGCATCCTATGGGGTGTCGAGCCTTCCTTTTCATGTCGGGATCACTTAAAAGCACGTAAAACTCAACCGTAAAATACTCCCCAAAGTTACTTAGCATTTTTATTCACTTTAAAAATACTTTTCCATTAACCTAGAGTATTTACACGACATGTTTACACTTTAAACCTTTCAAAACTCATTTGGACATTAACAGACATGTCAAGACTCGTTTTTTGGCATTTTCTCAATATTCACAGGTCAACCACCCAGAACGCAAATAACGCAATAATAACCTCTAAAAAATGACTATTATTCACAATAAACCATAAATTACCACAATTCTCAACAAAATCACCACCGTTAATATGGTACAATATCTAAATATACTGGCAAACATCAAATAGTCAAAGGACTAAAAATAAAATATTCAGAACACAAAAGGGGAAAAGGTTACATTCCACCCCCCTTAAAAGAATTTTGACCCCGAAATTCAGCTAGTAACATCACTAAACAAATGCGGGTACTTTAATTTCATCTGTTCTTCACGTTCCCACGTGAATTCAGGACCACGTTTCGAATTTCACCGAACCTTGACGATGACAATTTTACTACGCTTCAACTTCTTAAACTCTATTTCTAAAATTTCTACAGGCTCTTCCATAAAATTTAGCTTGGCATCAACTTGGATCTCATCCAAGGGCACTTTCATTGTTGGATCAACCAAACACTTCTTAAGGTTCGACACGTGGAACGTGTCATGAATACCATCTAACTCCTCAGGCAAATCTAACCTGTGGGCTACAGGGCCTACTTTTTTAATAATCTCAAAAGGTCTAACAAATCTAGGTGCTAGTTTCCCTTTTTCCCAAAGCGTAACACACCTTTCCAAGGCAACACTTTGAGCAAAACATAGTCACCCACATTAAACTCTAGAGGTTTCCTCCTCTTATCAGCATAACTTTTTTGACGATTCACGCGCAACCGTAAATCTATCCTTAATCTTCAAGATCTTCTCAGTAGTCTCTTGCACTAACTCAGGTCCTATCAACTGACCTTCTCCAACCTCAGCCCACATAATTGGCGAATGACACTTTCTACCATACAATTCCTCAAACGGAGCAAATCTCGATAACTATTGTTATACGAAAACTCAACCAACGGAAGATGAACATCCTAACTTCCTCTGAAGTCCAAGACGTACGCTCTAAGCATGTCTTCCAAAGTTTGAATGGTACGCTCACTCTGACCATCGGTCAAAGGGTGGTAAGCTGTACTCATGTCTAAACGAGTTCCTAATGCCTCTTGCATTGACTGCCAAAACCTTGATGTGAAACGACTATCATGATCCGATATGATCGAGATCGGCACACCATGTCTAGCAACTATCTCATTCAAATACAATCTAGCCAATCTATCCATCTTATAATCCTCACGCATAGGTAGAAAATGAGCAGACTTAGTCAATCAGTCCACAATAACCCAGATTGTGTCATGCTCACTACTAGTCCTTGGCAATTTAGTAATAGCTATTTCTTCCCATTTCCATACAGGAATCTTAGGTTGCTAGAGCAAACTAGATGGCCTTTGATGCTCATCCTTAACCTTCAAACAAGGCAAACACTTACTAACATATTCAGCTATGTTCTTCTTCATACCCGGCCACCAATACCTATCTCCAAGGTCATAATACATCTTATTAGCTCTTGGGTGTACAAAGTACTTCAACTTATGGGCTTCATCTATTATCAAGGTTCTTACATCACCCTTCAAAGGCACCCATATTCGATCCAGGTAGTATAAAGTCCCATCACTTCTCTATTTTGTCATCTTATCCAAACCTTTCTGCAATCCTGCAGACTCATCCACGGTCTCCTTCTGAGCCGCTAGTATCCTATCCTTGATACTCAACTGAAGGGTCATATTTATAGCTCTAACTCTTTTGGGTTTTACTCTTTCCTTCCTACTTAGGGCATCAGCCACCACATTCGCCTTACCAGGATGGTAGCGAATCTTACAGTCATAATCACTAAACAACTCTATCCAGCGACGTTGTCGCATATTCAACTCTTTCTGACTAAATATATGCTGAAGACTCTTATGATCCGTATAAATGACACTCTTTGTCATATACAGATATTGTCTCCAGATCCTAAGGGAAAACACAACTGCTCCCAATTCCAAATCAGGGATCGTATAATTCTTTTCATGAATTTTCAACTGCCTAGATGCATAGGCTATCACCTAACCTCTTTTCATCAACACACATCCTAATCCTAGGCAAGATGCGTCAAAATATACCATAAAATCTTCTGGTCCATCGGGGAGAGCCAGAACAGGTGCATTACACAACTTATCCTTCAAAGTTTAAAATGCATTCTCCTGCTCCTCACCCTAATCAAAAGTCTTACACTTCTGAGTCAAGATAATAAGAGACTTAGCTATCTTAAAAAAGTTCTCAATGAACCTATGGTAATATCCAGCCAATCCTAAGAACGAATGAACCTCAGACGGTGTTCTAGGGGCTTTCCAATTCTTAACAGCTTCGATCTTACTAGGGTCTACATAAATCCCGTTACCATTTATCACATGCACAAGAAACTATACTTCTCTTAGCCAGAATTCACACTTAGAAACTTAGCATACAGTTTCTCCTTCTTGAGCAGTTCTAAGACTAACCTTAAGTACTCTACATGCTTCTCCTGAGTCTTAGAGTAGATTAAGATATCGTCTATAAACACTATCACAAACTTATCAAGATAAGTCCTACAAACTTTATTCATCAAATCCATGAATACTGCTGGTACGTTAGTCAGACCAAAGGGCATTACTGTGAACTCGAAATGTCCATAACGAGTTCTAAACGCTGTCTTTAGAATGTCATCCTCATGAACTCTTAGCTGATGGTATCTAGACCTAAGATCTATCTTTGAGAAAAACTACAATCCTTGCAGTTGGTCAAATAGATCACCAATCCTAGGAAACGGATAACGATTCTTAACAGTCAACTTGTTCAATTCTCTATAGTCAATACACATCCTAAAAGAACCATCCTTCTTTTTCACAAACAAAACCGATGCTCCCCAAGGCGATGAGCTTGGTCGAATGAAATCTTTGTCCTAGAGTTCCTTGAGTTGTCCCGACAACTCCTCCAATTCAGAAGGTGCCACATGATAGGGAGACTTTGCAATCATTACAACTCTAGGGATTAACTCAATCCGGAACTCAATTTCCCAGAGAGGTGGCAATCCTGATAAATCATCCGGAATTACCTCGATAAAATCTCTAACCACAACAATCTCTTCTTGTTTCTTATCACTAGCCTTAGCACTCATCAAAAGTCTCGCTTTCTCTTCCGGTATTTCTCCTAAGACTCTAAGCACCTTGCCATCTAGTAGTGGTATCCTCACTACTTTCTCATGACAAATTATTTCAGTCTTATGATTTGACTACCAATCCATACCTATAATCACATCAAAACTCCCATGCCCAAATGGTATCAAATCGATGATAAAGACATGACCTTCGATTTCTAGTTTTGAACCCTTAATAACCTTATCAATCTCTACTAGCTGCCCGCTAGCTATCTTAATCTCATATCTAAAACCTAATTCACTGGGCTCTATGCCTAACAGAGGTATAAAAGTAGTCGAAACAAAACTATAGTCGGCACCAGAGTCAAATAAGGTAGTGGCAAAATAATTGTTCAAAGTAAACGTACCCGTCATAAAGTTTGGATCCTGGTAGCTTCCTCTACTCCCAACAAGAATGCCCTACCCCTATCTTGGTTCCCTTGGTTTCCACAACCCTGACCCCCGTTATTAGCAGCAATTTGGTTTGGACGGTTTCCCCTCAATCCTTGTGCTCTATCCAATCTAGGACATGCTGGCTTAAGATGGTCGGTACTACCACATTCGTGGCATGATCCACGAGCAGGTGTTGGGTACCATACATTTACCGAGTTCACATTCCTAGGCACAACTCTACAATCCCTTTCAAGATGACCTGGGCGGTTATAGTTGAAACATGTGCGACAAGACCCTCCGGGTGCATGGTAGGAGTTGCAAGTGGTATACTTGGGCCAAGCACCCGCATTCTCTCTTACTACAAGGTTTGCGGTTGTAGCAAAATCATTTCCAGTCCTAGTCCTCTAATTATCATCCCTACTATTCTTATACTTGCTATGTTCCCCCATATTTACTCTTTTCTCAACCTTCTTAATTGATCCATTCCTAACAGCCTCATCGATCAGTGCACTAGAAATTTGCATAGCCTTCTGCATAGTCTTTGGCTCCGTTGCTGCCACCATCCTACGGATCTATAAAGCAAGGCCATATACATATCTATTAATCTTCCTACTTTCAGGAGTCACTAAATGTGGAACTAACCTAGCCAACTCATAGAACCTATCAGTATAAGCTGTATGGCTAGCCTCGACCATGGCGTGATTCCATAACTCAGTTTCCAACTTGTGCATCTCATGACTAGGACAAAACTCTTCTAGCATCATAAACTTAAATCATTCCATGACATACTAACAACAACTTCCCGGCTTAGCGTGCGGATCTAGGAGTTCCACCATGTTAAAGCCTTACCAATAAATGAACCAACAGTGTATTTTACTTTTTGGTCAATACTACAACCACTTATATCTTGCACGGATTCCATTTTCTCAATCCATCGGGTAAGAACTACAGCACCTCCCTTACCATCATATTCCTTAGGGTTACAAGCTAAGAACTCCTTATATGAACAACCTACCCGGTTGCCATTCACTAACACATTCCTAACGTTCTCCTAAACATTCTCATTAACCACATTACCATTCTGATTTCCAACATTTCCTTGGTTACCAACCTGAGCTAAAATTGCGGGTAAGAGGTTCTGCAATTGTTGGGCAATGATTGTCGAGAATTCGGGTGCTCCTCTTACACTCCCCATTGACTCCCTTTACATTCCTATTGACTCCCTCTACATTCCTATTAGCTCCCAACCCCTGGTCATTCTCTTGACCATTCAATTCGTCAACACGCTCATCATTACCTCCCCTAGGTCCTCTACCCCTCCTACCTCTACCACCCGTTCACCCGTTCCCCCTCCTATTGATTCAGCAACAGGCCGGCCAGCACTTCGGGTCCTCATCCTTGGCGGCATTATCCACACGAGGGAGAACATGGGAAACGTTAGGTAGGTGGGAAGACTAACATATATATAGAATATCTTACTACATATATAAATATACACATAATACCACCTTATGGTGTCAACATCGATTTATGTGAACGACATTACTAAATACGAGTGAGTTGTGATACGCTTATAACTACGTTGGCCACCGTACTTATATTCGCATACTTTTCTAGTCGTACTCAATATTGAGCTCACACATTTCAATGACTGACATAACTAAAGCACCAAACCGCGAACACGCGAAAACAAGCAAAAGTGGAACACTGCGTACATTGATCCTATACGCAACTAAATGACATCTCTTAGGTTATAGTCTAGGCCAATTCACCTAGTTCTCTATAACCATAGCTCTGATTACCAATCTTTCACACCCCGACAATGGCGGAAACTCAGGAATGCAACATAATGATCAATCATAACACAAGATACAATATAGAGAAAACTACAATGCATAAACTTCAAGTGTTACTATTACCATCCACCTCGAACAACCTCGAGTGATGTCCCAAATCATAACTAAATCCAAAATCTATTACAAATTTCAAATGCCCACTCCGGGGTCCTAATCCAAACATAAACCAAAACTTCCCAATACTAATAGCCAAACAAATAAATAAGCAAGGCTTCACATGAAAAATCAACACGAGATACTCCTAAGCCTGCTATCACATATCACCAACTATTCATCTTTCACTTCACCTGAAAATGATACTCGAAAACATCAATAAATATCTCAAAACTGTGGACAATAGTGCAATATGACAGTGAATATATAAGAAGCACCCATGACTTAGCATCCTCGTTAATCATGTAAAACTCAACCTAGCTTACCCACTAGTCAAACCATCCTAGCATCATCGCTAGTCCGGTAGCAAATATGTCACTTACGCACCTAAGGGCCTACCAGCTAGAGCACTAGATTAGGGCAGGACCTCACACATCCTAGGGTAGGCGTACCTAGCCGATCCAATAACCACACAAATACTGGGATAGGTGTACCCCTTTGATCCAAACAATCATGCAACATATATATTCACATAGCAGTCATAAGCACTTATCTTGTCCCAAAAACAAACCACATTTCGCACAGTTCAAAAATCAGTTCAAAACACATTTGAGTATCATTTTCCACCAACGGAAAAACAGTAAAAATGGGGCTACAAGAACTCACCTCAAGCAAGTCTTAAGCAACCAAATCTCAATCACACAAGTAAATGCAATGACGTCCGCACACAACCTAGTCCAATTAATGTCTCATTAAATTATTTATTTCCAAAACAGTTTTCACGTTTGATGCATAGAGGCTAGATGCGTTGTACAATTATCCATAACAATTTAGTGGTGTGATGGTTGACGCCTCATCCCAAAATATCTTATCAATCTAATAACTCAACGATACATACTTATACTATTTAAAGAAAATAGATAAGTAATATAAGTAAATATTTATAATAAATAATTATAAATATATCTCGATAAGTCCATTCGGTACTCTTAGTTACCATAAAATAATCATAATATGGTTGAAAATGAAACGTTACTCATAATAAACATAATAGAGAAGTTTCGAGAAAAATTATATTTTTCGTCTTTTAGTGAATTTATTAAATTAATAAAATAATAATATAATATTTTATTATTTAAAATCAAAAATCATGTTTTTAAGTAAAATTTCTAAGTATAAAATTTTTATGAAATTTTGACATGACCCGTACGTTTATACAACGTTTTCCAAGGTTTTGAACCTTAATTTCAACACTTTTTACCATTTCGACACTTTTTGATAAAATTCAAAAATCTAAATCTTTAACGTTTACTAAAATGTTTTTTCCAAAATAACGTTCAATATCACTTCGTAAATACATTTCACTTTTAAAAGTTCGTCCAAAACTTTTAAAACGACTAAATATCGCTTATTGGGCTTTAAGGCCCAACAAGGGTCCATTAAGGTATTTATAAGTCCAAAATACGATCCAAGTCCAAAACCAAGGTCCATTTATATACATAAGCTCATACTAATAAGTATAAAATAACCCGGATCACAATAAGCCAACAAATAAGCCACGGCTTATTTGTGCTTAATGGGCCGTGAGCCCATAAGCTCCAAAAACTAGTCCATAAGCTTTAAAAATAAGCTAGTATTCTACGTATAGTATTTGGTTATCACCATAAGCCACAAAAATAGTCCACGAGTATACGCCATACCACGTAAATAATCTAAATCACCTCCCTTGGGATTTCAAAATATGCCGAGAGACTATAAGCTCAAAATAAGCCACAAAAAGCCCACAAAATAAGCTATACAAGCTATTATTCAAAATAAGCTATTTAGAAACATATGTTATTCAACCATCACGACCACAATACCAAAAATACAAAGCCCTCTTTGTTTCTTTTTCATTCGACCCAAGCCAAACACCCCTTTTTATCCGTTTCGTTTTCAAAACTCACTTTTTACGACGATCAACTTGTACACTTTTTAGGACAAAGAAAATTTAAACTTAAAAATTCACATTAAAATATTCAAAAATGTAGATTTCGACACGAACCGGACAACCCAAACGTTGTTTTTACGAACCCACGCCTATCGGTATCAACCCGGATGACTTAGACCTTTATGTTCTTGATCGAAACTTGAAAAATAAGTGTGTTTTTGGTGTGTTTGCTGTTCGGATCAGCCAAGAGAGTAAAGGGTGGCGGACGAACACACATACAAGTGTGTGTTTTTTTTGAAAACTAAATGGAATGAATGGAATTGTTGGTTGCATAATAGAATATATGTGTACAATGCTAGACATTTTTAGTGATTGTGATTTCAAAATGAAATGTGTGTGTTTTGGACGTTCATGGCATCCTATGGGGTGTCGGGTCTTCCTTTTCATGTCAGGATCACTTAAAAGCTCGTAAAACTCAACCGTAAATACTCCCCAAAGTTACTTAGCATTTTCGTTCACTTTAAAAATACTTTTACATTAACCTAGAGTATTTACATGACATGTTTACACTTTAAACCCTTCAAAACTCATTTGGACATTAATGGACGTGTCAGGACTCGATTTTCGGCATTTTCTCAAAATTCACGGGTCAACCACTCAAAATGCAAATAACGTAATAATAATCTCTAAAAAGGAATATTATTCACAATAAACCATAAATTACCATAATTCTCAACAAAATCACCACCGTTAACACGATACAATATCTGAATAAACTAACAAACGTCAAATAGTTAGAGGACTAAAAATGAAATATTCAGAACACAAAAGGGGTAAAGGTTACAATATTGAATAGGTGGCAGTCTGCTCCAGCCTCCGATAACTAAAACCAAAATGCACAAATCGATTCTAGAGCCAAGAGATCAACAAATAAATCTCATTAGGACACATTTCAAGACAAACACTTGTTGAACAGCATTAAGTTCATAAACTGTTAACAAGAGTCCTACGCCTTGTCCTTGTGATTTTGCCAGAATATTCAGAGTGATGCTCTTTAGCATTCCACCGTGACGAATAGAAATCCTTCCAGAGTCAACATCAAACAGCTTTGCGGTAGGTGACTTGTGAGATTCTATATGAATCAAGCTTGTGTCAACTGGATATCAATTTGGTCCAGTAAATGAATTGATGAGTCAATCAGAAAGATAGTAACTATCTGATTCGCTCATATCGTGTTGTCTGCTTTGAGACGTCCTCGTATTGAGAACAAGCAAGCATGGTGAATCTAATACATTTGTGTTAGATGATCTTACGCTTTGAACTAGAAACACTATCAAGGAGATTCTTTGAATCTACCTGATCACAGGTACAGTATATATACTATAAAATGGTCCTACGGAACCAGAGGTTAATGCAACCGAATCTCGACGAATGACAAAGCCATATTCGTCCATATTTGCTGTTTATCACTAACTTTAAAGTGGAGGTACAAACGACGGTGTTGCAGCCTTATTCCAGCTGAGTCTGATTCAATACCACATGCTCATGCTCAAATTACAAAGACATACTATAAGCATAAAGATTCAAGAAATAAGAAAGCTCAAGAATTCAAGATAAAGACTTCCGCAAACTCTGATATACAAGATCTTCCTTTAAGATATCAAGTCTATCAAGGGAGATTGTTAGCAAACTTTCAAGATGATGCATAGTATGAGCATGTTGGTCAAGACACAAGATCGCAAGGTGGCAAAGACGATCAAGACAAACAAGGAAAAGATTTAAAGATCTCGAAATCAAAAGACGAAGTTGAAAGACAATGACAAAGGCTAAAGATCAAAGATCACTTAGCATGAAGGAACAAGCCTACAACCTAATAAAGAACAAAGATTAAAGAACTCAATGAAATAGCAATCTCAAGAAGTTCAAGGAAGCAAGATTCAAGATGTCACCTCACGAATTCGAAGACCACACATTAGGAGAGATTGTTAGCCTCAAAATTTGTTTTTGAACATGGAAGCTCAGAATCTGCAGGAAGCCTCGCTTGGGGGAGATTGTTAGCCTCAAAATATTAAGTCGAACAAGGAAGCTCGGCTACTAATCATGGAAGCTTGGTCTTTACTTAATTATATGTTGTAATAGGCTAGAAAGGGTAATCGGGCTCGTTTATTTAATCTAATTGGTCACGTGTATCAGGCTTATGCCTAACCAAAACCCGAGCCTGGCCCATAGAAAGCCCATAGGCGTGTAAGCCTTATGGTCTAGGTATATAAACCCTTATCCACTAAGGAAAAGGGTGTTGGTTCATTTGTAATTTTCTCTTGCAAGCTTAATCAACCATTCTCTTTCTTTTCTACTTTCTCTCATTAACTTCACTCTACAATTCTTCCTTTCTCTTATCTTGATTTCTTGTATTCAAGTATGAAGTGAAGTGATTACGGGTTACCGACATGTACATATTCCTTTGATCTCACCAACTATTTTCAATAGTTGACCGTTTTTATCATGCATTTCAGGTGACCTTCCTAAAGTGGAAACTTAGCAAATTTGCGTTCGGACATTGTCAAGATGTCTCCGTTCTTAAAAAACTCATGTCTTATGGGAAATCCATGTTCGGATGAAAAACAGCTTATGTTAACTTTTGTACTTTTCAAACTTGTACTTGTAATCATTGTAATTCGTATATTTTTACTTTTATCGTAATCATGTATGGTGTTTATTCTATCATCTTGTGTGATGTTTATTAATATGCCACACCTTGTGTTTCCACTTTAGCGGGGTGTAACATTACAACACCTAAGTTGTACAACCCTCCTAGGTAGAGTACCTAACCGTTGTAGTGTAGTATATGGAAGACTCGGGGATTAATCGTTCTCTAGGGGAATAGTGATGTAGGCTCGAAAAGTATGTTACTAAGGTCTGAAGGTTGAGAGAAGATTATTTTTTGTCTTTTTATATTTTTTGAAAGAAAGTAAAAAAATATTAGAAAGAGGGGTTTTAGCTAAATAAGACTACTCCTAATTATGCAGAAAGACTACTCCTAATCATGCACTACTTCCTAATTTTTCTATCTAATCTATTGTTTTGTCACTCCCTTGGTAGTGTAATGTGTAGTATTCCCCTAATTTGATTGAGAGTTGGCCAAAAATGCATATACGTGATCACCTAAGTATTAGCTCCTGAAAACGCTATTCAAACCCAATAATCAAACCACGTGAATTAAATACTTATCTAATTATCTTACCAAATGTGAGGTTTCACTTAATTAGTTACGTTTTAATAGACGTTTAGGTAAGGTACGAAATATAGCTAGTTTTCTACTACCTAACGTGCACACCCTAACAAGAAATAATATATTAATTATCACAACTAGGTTTCATGCAATCATAAGCAAACACAATTAAATTTATCCTAACATGTTAACGACAAGAAAAGTAAAAACAAATAATAAAACAAAATAAAGACATTATTGAATAATTAATGAATGTGTTACTTAACTTCAATGTAACATGAGAGTATATAAGTAACCAAGAACATAAAAAGCCCTAAAATTCGTCTATAGTACCAGCTCTAAGAATCTCCAAGTTTCCACACAGGAATAATGAAAATAATGTGTTTGTATATATAGAAAATTGGTTGTGACGTTATACCTGTGATGCCGTCACATTGTCGGTCTCGGATTAGGGTTTTCTTCACCGCCTCATTTTGACGCTGTCACAAAATCTCATGACGCCGTCACCTTGTACTCTTGACGTCGTCCGAAAGACCATTTAGATTTATTGAGTCGTCAAAATCGCATTTATTTAGCACTTTTTGGGCACTTTTGGTGAAGGTGTCAGAAAGGTGGTCACGAAGCTGAAAAGTTGTAATTTGCCTTGTTTCTTCTCCAAATCAAGCCCAAGTCACGTGTATTCCATCCATGTGCTTCCCAAATGTATAAAACACAAAAGGAAAATATTCAGTCTAATAATCGGGCATATTTTCATGATTTTAAGGGTAAAATAACTCTGAAAAAGTGTATAAAATAACCCTGAGAAAGTACATAAAATTACACTTTGGATTTGCTTGTCCTCAAGCAAATGAGCTTTTGTACCTAATAAATAGCAAAGTCAAGGGCATTTAACTTACTAAATAAAATTAGTTTATGGCACAACCGATTCGACCTTGTTATAAAAGCACGGAAAATATATACTAGCACCTCATATGAGTGTTTGGATTCTCTCATAACTAGGGTGTATACATGATATATAACATAATAGGAAACGGTAAAATTTCACTCATTATCAGGCATAGCATTTAGATTACCATAAGCTTAGTAAATGATCAAACCTCCACCACTTTGGCTCAAGCACCTAGGAAATACTATCAAAGAGGTCTTTATAAAAGGTTTTAATGATAGCGAAGGGTATGGAAAACATGGTAAGGGATAACGGGGGATAGTTTACTAGTGGCAAGTTAATAATCTACGAAATTACATGTAAATACAAGCTGTTGCTAAGCCAATACTAGGAAAAACTCTAACTATCGTACAGAACTCTATATCAAACTCTTTCTTTTGTTTTATTGACTCTTTTTTGACTTAAAAATAAGCAAGATGGCAGTCCGTATATTCTAACATACTTTTTTTCATATATATATATATATATATATATATATATATATATATATATATATATATAGAGAGAGAGAGAGAGAGAGACTTGAGATCAAATAAGAACTTTCTTAAAGTAATTAATTACAACTAAAATTGTTAAAGACTTGATGAGTTTTGTTTTGGAAATTGACGAAACCTAGATGATACACTTTGATCCAACGTATATATTCACATTTTCCCTTCCATCATTAATCTGCTAAAATGAAATAGATAATACATAACTCGGGATTTATATTGACATCCCTATACTTGAGTTTTTAATAACACAATAATAACTAACTAATGACCCGAATTAAAAAGATCAATAAACATGGAGTACATTAAGCACATGGGGTAATAAATTGACTTCTTCCTCATTTCTCTATAAAATAAAACTACCATGAATCTCAATCGTCCCAAAACTGTATACACTACTAAATGACTTGACATATAAACCATGTAATTAAGCAAACAATTAACTTGGGTTAAACATATGTGATCACAATAATGTACAAAAAATGAATATATACAAGAGGGGCTAAGGCGATTTAGGTGTAACATTTAAGTGGGGTGTAAAGAATGATGTTCAATAATAATCTGGAATCCAACAGAAAATCATGAGAACCGCGAAAAAGATAGGCTCAGAGGGTTTTACTAGGGGTATCTTGCAATAAAGATGAGTGCTAAGCAAGGGTGTGGGGTAGTTATATGACCAATGAGATCATCATAACTATAACAAAGACAGGCTAAAAACAAGGGTTAATCCTAATGCCTCTTATCACTTAGTAAATCCTAATCACACAAATGTGATCTCACTGGCGGTCTCGGGATGCATCACTAAAACAAGTTCTAAAATCTAATATACTACATGTACACTCAAGCATTTAAAATGAATGCTATACAAGGCGCTCCTTACAATTTGAGAGTAAATTGTTTTAGTGGTCGGGTTTTTGTGCAAGTCATATAAATCCTATCCATGAGACGCTCTTAAAACTTAGTTTCACCAATATATGCCATATTTTTAAAAAACATTTAGGCCAAAATTACCGTTTTAAACTATGTTTCGCTATATTACATATCTTTTTAAGGACAAAGCAAATGCAAATAAATGAATAGTTTCTACACTTGTATTGAACATTGTTCCCAATGTTCTAAAAGTACCTGTAAAACGAGAAAGGAAAAATAAATAAAAGGGAAAAGAAACTAGTAGTCCCTTGGTTTTCTCAATATGGAAGAAGAAACATGATAAACCAGCTAAATCCTCGTCCAAGAATCATCCAAGTGGAAATCCTAAGAGCTCCTGGACTCTCCTAATCCAATATAACCTAAAAAACTAAGACAAAAACTATACCAACATAAGAGGTGAGATCATGATAGAACAATATCATCTCAAAGAACAACAGAACACATCATAGCCATCCATTTTTCATCAAATAAAAAAAACAATTAAAAAACTCCACTTTTTTTTAAAAAATATCTTGAAAACGGTAAATCGTCAAACGACAAAAAATACACCATCGCGACGAGAATCAAATCATCTTTTTTATAGAGGGGCACTTTTACATACTATCGACGAACTTTTTTTTCGAATTTTTTTCAGTCACGTCTGAAAAAATCACATGCGATTTTTTCAGACGTAACTAAAAAAAAATCGATTTCATATACTTTTGACGACTTTTTAGTGTTAAAATTTTCGCCAAAAAAAATTACACGTGATTTGTAAAATCACTTGTGATTTGTTGTTTTTAAAAATCACGTGCTATTTCATAAATCGCATGTGATTTCACAAATTCACTTATGATTTTTAAAGTAATAAATCATGTGTGATTTCATAAATTCATAAATCGCATGTGAATTTACAAATTTACGTGTGATTTTTAATGTAAGAAATCACATGTGATTTTTCGAATCACGTGTGATTTTTTCTGGGCGGAAATTTAAAAAAAAGTTCGTCGAAAGTATATAAAATTGTCCGTCTATAGAAAGATAGTTTAATTCTCTTCGCGATGGTATAATTAAATTTACGTCAAACAAAAAAACTACACCATCGCGACGAGTATTTTTTTATCTTTCTATAGGGGGCACTTCTATATACTTTCGACAAACTTTTTTCCGAATTTTTTTCAGTCACGTCTGAAAAACACATGTGATTTGTATCACAATCACATGTGATTTGGTAAAATCACACGTGATTTTTTCAGACGTGACTGAAAAAAATAATCGAAAAAAAAGTTCGCCGAAAGTATATAGAAGGGCCCCTCTATAGAAAGATGATTTAATTCTCGTCGCGATGGTATGTTTCATTATGCATAACGATTAACGGTTTGTGAGATATTTAATTTTTAAAAAATAGGATGAAAGTGGGGTTTTTAATTAAATTAAAATAAGAATAAATCTAAACAATTAGATATAAATAAAATGGATAGTTGAGATGAAATTACATAGAACTTTTCTCACCAACATAAAATCGATGAGATATAATATATAAACATGCATTATTAACAAAATTCAAATTATAATAAAACAAATAAAGATAGAATACTTGTACTAATGTTAACATGACTTTCTGCAAAAAAATTTAGAAATTCTACAAAAATAAATCTTCAAAATTTCAAAAAATGCATTGTCCTTTAGCAGATCTGACGCCCTCAGGTTTAAACCCGATACTGCCAGGAGTGGGCTGACAGGTTGAGTTTTCGTTTTCTGGAAAAATTTCTAAAAAGTTCCTATTAATTATTTCTGGAAAAATTACTACATATGTCATGGAAACGGTTAGTACAAATATATGTCTCAAACATCAAACATAAAATGTGAATTAATCTGAATTATCTATTTGACATGTTTGATGTGGTTCTTTTTAACTAAATAATTCCCCCTTGTTTCATGCAAAATACCTTTGTATGTAATTAAGACAAAGTTAGAGACAAAACAAACATGATTACATAGCATTTAAACATATAAGAACAAATAATAAAAAGATAAAAACCCATGACACTCCTAAAATGTGTAAAAATAAAAAATGTGTTGCCTCTCAACAAACGATTTTCTTTATTTATGAGTTTTGTAGCTAGACTCAAAGTCACACTCCTTACGTGACTCCATCATCCGTCATAATATTACTTGATCCAGATGGTATCTTAAGATCTAACCTTTCAATTCTCGTGTCATTTTTCCTATATAAGGGACCAAGTTTGTCAATATCTTTATAAAATACATTTTCTAAATCTCAAGGACTCTCACATCCTCTTCTTACATCATCGTCACTTAGTACGCCCCTAGATGTTAATAGATCATGCCCTTCACTAGTCAACTCTTCCAATTCTGGGTCTATATAGTGTTTTAAAAGTGACCTCCCGATTCCATCTGTGAATGTAATCAATCAATTTTTGCTATTTAGCATTAACTTAGTTGTTTCCACAAAAGGTCTGCCAAAAACTACTTGCGATAGACTAGGATCAATATTGGCCTCAACATTCTCCAAAATAGTAAAATCCATTACATAACTCATGTTACCTACAAGCACATGCATATCAATTCCCATTCCTACAAATTGAACCCTCTATGCTCATATCCTTGAATCCTAATGGCATTATAGTAAGCTAGTGACATAACATTCATGGGTGAATCTAAATTGATGTAAGCGTTGGCAATGTTCTTGTGCCCTATCATGCATAGGGTTTAAAGGTTTTTTAGGTTCACCTTTTAAATTCTAAAGTCAAAATTCAATGAACAACTTGGCATTTTATTAATTAGCGATTCATAAACCGATTCATCTTGTGTATAGACTAAATCAAGAGGTTGTTCGCATTCAATCCATTCTTCTTCCTATCCTATATTAGTTTCATGTTCATATGTCTTATTTTCCAAATCACTACTTTTGTCATCCTTATTGATGACACTAGACTTTCCTTTCTCTTCTATTTTAGAAGTGTCGGGCTCCTCCTCTTCCTTTTTCTTAAGGCCCGATACTATGGTGATTGTATTGACAAAATGAACTTGTTTTGGAGAAGAGGGGTTCTCTTCTCCTTTCCCTAAAGTTGATTGTGCTTGGTATTTTTAGGAAAATAGTTTGGATGGATCCTTAAGGATTCCCTTATTCGAAAGTGTCTCAGCATCTTGGGGATCATGTGAGACATCATTAGCGTGAACCTTGGAATTTTTGATAGTGTCACAAGTGGGTGCACTATTTAATTGATCTGTGACAATCCTCCATAGTGTGTTGATTTTATTAATTACCTCTTCTTATTGTTCCTTGAGATGCGTTCCAAGTCTATACAACCAATTTTTTGAGAAGAGGCAAAATCTGACAACACCCATTCAAGTTTTGTTTGGTAATTGAAAGATCTTAGGGGGTGTTAGAAGCATAGGTTGAGAATGAGTCATTAGTGGGGTTTGAAAAAGTTTGGGTTTGTGCCCATTCAATGTTTAGTTTATTTTACCATGATTTAGCGGCTTCATCAAAATTTGTTGGCCCAAAGTTAGTAGTGAATTGTTACTTCCCACTTCGTTGTTACACGAGGATTCATAACCAACAAAAGATTGCTCAGGATTTTCCATGCAATATTGAGTGTCGTAGGGACCACTACAATTTCACATGAAGAAGCGATTTTGTTCACTTGCATGGAATGTTTAGGAGAAGTTTAAGCTTTCATTAAGCGTTTAACTTGATTTTCGAGCTCAATGAGCCGTTGGTCGGATGTACTCGGGACATCAGGAGGCAAGGAGATTGCCTTAACCGGTTTGGTGAGGTCACGTGAGTCATTCCAACTTTCATTGTCATAAAGGGTGAGGCCCTCAATGATTTCCCAAGATTCCTTGGCATTTTTGTCCCGAAGCTTACCACCTGCCGAATGGTTAATAATGTGCCCTATGGCTTGATTGACATGGTCGTAAAAGATTTAGACTTTGAGCAAAAGATTAATAGCATGATGAGGGACTTTTTGGGGTAATTCCTTGAAACGAGTCCATTCTTCATAGAGAGATTCACCATGATGTTGTTAAAATATCAAGATGTCATTTCTTAGTTTAGTAGTTCTCCCCGGTAGGAAAAATTGAGTGAGGAAACGAGAAGTGAGATCCTCCCAAGTAGAGATACATCCAGCGGGTAGACGTTCAAGCCAATTGCTAGCTTAATTGCGAAGAGAGAATTTAAATAAACACAGGCGAATTATCTCTCTTGAGGCACCGTTAAGGTTGATTGAATTGGTGATTTTACGAAAATAGTTAAGGTGTTGGTTTGGGTCGTCAGACTAGAGTTCGTGAAATGCACATCCGTTTTGCACCAACCGGGTGGTGTCGGATCGCAATTGTGACACTTTGACATCCTCAAGGAGCACAATAGTGTTTCGATAGTCCTTGTGGCTAGGTTTGGAGTAATCTCCTAAAGTACGTGGTTGGTTTTCATCTCCCATGATGATTAATGAAAAAGTGGTTACAAAACAAAAGGAACAAAGAAAAAATAGACAATGATAAAGCTACTTACAAAAAAATAAAAATATCACTTGATAGGAATCTAGTGAGTAGACCTAAGGTAGATAGAATCCGAAACCTAGACTATTCCCAAGCAGCGGCACCAAAAACTTGATGTGGCGGGTTGCAACACCTAAGTTTTACAACCCTTATAGGCAGAGTACCTAACTGTTGTAGTGTGGTATAGGCAAGACTCGGGGGATTTGATCGTTCTCTAGGGAAATAGTGAGGTAAGCTTGAAAAGTATGTTACTAAGGTATATAGGTTGGGGGAATAATATTTTTGTCTTTTTATATTTTTTATAAAGCAAGTAAAAAATCATTATTAGAGAGAGGGGTTTTAGCTAAATTCAATGACTCCTAATTATGTAGAAATGTAAAATTGGTGGGGACTCGTATAGTTAAACAAAAGTTCTCACTTAATCATGCACTACTCCATAGTTGCTCTATCTAATCTATGGTGTTGTCACTCCCTTGCTAGTGTAATGTGAAGTATTACCCTAATTCGATTGCGAGTTGATCAAAAACGCATCTACGTGATCACTTAAGTAGTAGCTCCTAAAAATGTTCTTCATACCCAATAGTTAAACCACGTGTATTAAATACTTATCTAATTATCTTACCAAACATTATATTTCACTTAATTAGTCACGTTTCAATAGACATCTAGCTAAGGTACATAATATAGCTAGTTTTCTACTACCTAACGTACACACCACTAACAAGAATCAATAGATCAATTATCACAACTAGGTTTCATGCAATCATAAGCGAACACAATTAAATGTAGCCTGACATGTTAATAAGAAGAAAAGAAAAAACAAATAATCAAACAATATAAAGACATTATTGAATGATTAATGAATGAATTACTTAACTTCAATGTAACATGAGAGTATATGAGTAACCAAGGGCATAAAAAGCCCTAAAATTCGTCTTTAGTACCAGCTCTAAGACTCAATAAGTTTCCATACATGAATAATGAAAATAATGCGATTGTATATATAGAAAATTGCCTGTAACGGGGTCAGGTTATACCTGTGACGCTGTCACATCGTCAATCTTGGATTGGGGTTTTCTTCACCGCCTTATTTTGACGTCGTCACAAATGCTTGTGACGCATTCACCTTGTACTCTTAACGCTGTCCGGAAGACCGTCGAGATTTATTGAGTTGTCAAAATCGCATTTATTTAGCACTTTATGGGCACTTTTGGTAAGACGTCAAAAAGGTGGTCATGAAGCTAAAAAGTTGTAATTTGCCTTGTTTCTTTTCCAATCGAGCCCAGGTCACATGTATTCCATCCAAGTGATTCCTAAATGTTTAAAACACAAAAAGAAAGGATTAAGTACAACAATCGAGCATATTTGAATGATTTTAGGGGTAAAATGACCTTGAAAAAAGTGCGTAAAATTATACCTTATCAATTCATGAAACCCTAAAGTTCAAGAAAAGCATCAAGATCAAGAAGGAGGCGTTCTGTGCAGCTGAGAAGTTTAAAGGAGCTTACGCGTAGCAGGATGAACAAGTAAGTACTTCTAAACTCCCTTTATATGTGCTAGTTAGGTTATATCAATGTGTAGGTAGATCTGACTATTAAGGTTTTGGTCTGCATGGTTTTATCTGTTTATTTTCGGTTGTGCATGTACATAGCCATGCGAATGGCCACCAAAACCCTACAATTAAGCCCAATATTAATTTCTCCTTATTAGATCATTTATTAATTAACAATAAATACATAAAACTAAAGTTTCATATTGTGTGCGACACCATAGTCTCATATATAATCAACAGTATTTAATTATGTTAGATCATTGATGATTGGGTAGAAAAGCAAGCTTTACAGCCCCATAGGCAGTGTACCTAAGTGTTGTAGTGTAGTAAAGGTGATACTGGTGGATCGATTGACCTATAGGGGAATAGTGATGTAGGATCGTAAAGTATGACGAAATGATCTAAGAGACGAAACAAAATATTTTTTTGTATTTTTTGTATATTTTATAAAGCAAGTATTATCAGGGTTTTAGAGATTTTTATTTTAAGACTAATATTAACCTAGAATAAAAATTAAAATAAATGACAAAAAAAGTAAATTGGTACGAACAGATATGTTGGGAGGTGTATTGATCTAGGATGCACTACTACTCACCAATGATCTAACTATATCTACTGAATTTATCACATATTAATTAGTGTAATGGTGAATATTCCTAATTCTCATTAATGTAGGTGTCAACTACAACCCTATGCATGATAGCATAAGTGACCAACCATATAGTTGCGATGTACACAAACTAACTATAAGCGCGTAACTAATATCCCATCTAATTAAGCATCTAAAAATCAACCCAGCCTTCTAGTCATAATATTTGCACATAAGTTAGTTAAACTATGGTTTATGTGGTTCTTAGTTTGATGTCTAATTAGTTAGTGTTGGTTAACGCTTAAGCTAGGTGGTTCCTAACTAGTTTTTATCAAGTAAAACACATTTAACTATCAAGAAGACAATAGATATAATCATGCACTAATAAGTTTCATGCAATCCTAGATGAACACTAGTTGATTTAGCCTATCATAGAAAACAAAGGACAAGCACACATAGAATCAAAACAAAAAATATAAACATGCTTGAATGATTATAGGTAAAACTTATTTTGATGTTATGATAGACTTACATTGCAGAAAAAGACTATGAATCTCATTAATATTCGGTGAGGGTTTGGTTCCTAATCGTTGCACATGAATTATGAAAACGTAAAAAATTATATGGAAAACAGATTGTGACGACGTCATCACCTCATCGTCATCGATTTAGGGTTTTTTTCCACTGACTTGCTCTAACGTTGTCACTCTTTAAAATGTGGCTTCATCAACTTTTGCCTATGATGGTGTCACGATGCTCGTCTCCTCACACTGACTGGTCACGAAAAATATTGATGACGTGTGTATATTGCACTATATACATTAGGTCCCCGGGCTTAGATATAACTATATTATCCCACTAGTCAAATAAAGGCCTAATGACCCAAATAATGGACATGCCAACATAGCCCCATCTTCCCATCTCTTGCCCTAGTTCCTTCCTATATAATAGATGTTATGAGGAATTAAGGTAAGCTGACACAAGCTAACATAGCCTCCTTCACCTCTTCACATGTGGAGACCACCTCCATCCTCATCTACCACATAAAACCCTTATCATCATCCTCTTCAAAGATATGAGACAAAGGTACCTAGACGATATTAGTGTTACCTTGACTAGAAATATTATTCTTTTCACGAGGTCCTTACCATTCTATATGGAAAAATCAAACAATATCACCCGACATATACTTGTTTTACAATACCTTACGTAAACAAATATAAAAAATCCACTTTTTGGGCACTTCTAGTGATAGTGTTAGGGATGTCGGTCACAACTTGAAACTGTCTTTTTCTTCCAAATGAGACCAAAACTTCATGCAAACTTCATCCATCAGGCTCAAATGTCATCGGGCTCAAACACCAACCGCCACAAACGCCATTAGGCTCTTAGGCTCTAGTATGTGTTTAATTACACATACCTTTAACCACTAAAAATGGACTTAAATGACTAAAAACGTACCAAAAATACATTGTATTTGTATGTTTTGCATTTGTATTATGCAAGTAACGGATATCCAAGAAAAGGACAAAAATCGAAGCCAAAACGACAAAACCGAGCACGAGAACGGAAAGACCATGAGAAGTCAAAATACAAAGTCAAAGTCAACGAAAAATTCAAAGTCAACCCCGGGAAGTGGCATCAGAAAGAGCATCCAAAACCGAACCCGAAAACCTAAATTACCAAAAGTGGGCCCACCCGTACCCACCTAGTAGGCCCGGGTCAGCCCACTTATACTTTATAAGCCTTAAGCCTTAATAAAAGGGCCAAGTCCTTTATTTATAACAACCGGCCCATAACAAGCCCAAACTAATTTCCTTTGTAATAAGCCCGTTTACCATAACCCCCTTTTAAATTTAACACCGTTAGTCCTTTAAGGACTAACAGTTTCAAGGACCAATGATGCACACTTCAAGGACTAGGATTGCAACACATCTATACACATTGAGAGACTAAGTTTGCCAATCCACTAAACCTCTACCCTGCACCAATCAAACAAACAGAACAACCCCTTTTCCCGCTCCCACCTCCATTGTTACTATTCACCTCCCACCTCTAAAATTACACTTACCCCATGGTTAAACCCACTTAAAACCCCTTCTAGAAGCCAAGAATGATGCAAGGGATGACGTCTTTGGGCTCTGACACGTTGGCAATCCAAAGCAATCATTGGGGAATGATTGCGTGGACACAATCAAGGGTTGTGATGGATTTAAAGAAGCACAAGTGAGAATAGAAGGCCAAGATTGAAGCTCCCAATCCTCTCACACAAGAAAACCGGCTAAAGACCTAGAAGCATCTATCCAGCCTATAAATAGAGGGCTTATCCCTTGAAGAGCCCTCTCT
This sequence comes from Tanacetum coccineum, assembly GCA_026074375.1. Taxonomy (NCBI): domain Eukaryota; kingdom Viridiplantae; phylum Streptophyta; class Magnoliopsida; order Asterales; family Asteraceae; genus Tanacetum; species Tanacetum coccineum. Next base: position 3,177 of record BQNB010047214.1, on the reverse strand, counting down.
CTCTTTTTCGTGTAATTTACTTAAGTTTTTAGAATTTATGCTTTGTATTTCCTTTCCTTTGTAAAAGTTTTAAAGTTAATGAAAAAAAGTTTGAGGTTTGTGTTTTAAGTTTCTGTGTTTGATCATTTTATATAACCTGTTAAGCTTTGAAAAGCTATGAAACAGCTTATGGATCTCACCTAAAAGCTTCACTAAGCTTTTTGTTTCTTGAATCAAACCTTATTTTACTGTTTTATCACTTTTATTTACTGTTTTAATCATAAAAATCTAAAAAATACAAAAAATATAAAGAAGATCTCATGGAGCATGGTGTATTTTGGATGACCATGGGTTAGTGCTTATGTGGATAAGCTATAGGATTGTGATAAGTTGTTTTGGGTTTTGAAATTCATAAGAAAAAGCTTAGACTCTTGTAAGTTTCACTTTTAGATTTTTAGCTTATTTACTATTCAACTGCTTATTCTTGCTTATTTTTTGTTTTTATTTGCTTATTTATGCTTGCCTATGTTAGTTTTATGCTTATTGTCTTTGTTCAATGCTTATATGTCTTTTATTTAAGTTTTTATGCAAAACTGTCTTTATTGCCTTAAAACTGCTTATTGATTATCTGCTTATTGTAGTGCTTATTTTTGATTGGATTGTGCTTATTTATGTTCAATATTGCTAGTTTGTTATCTGTTTTATAATAACTTTGCTTATATCTTTGAAAACCAGCTTTTAAAAGGACTTAGAAAACTTAAAAGGGTGTTTGGGACAGTAGACAAAATGGGTGAAAATGGGTCAAAACCTGCTTTGTGCTTTTGAGTCAACTTTGATTAGGTTAAATTAGTCTAAAAAAATTAGTTTGTTTAAGTTTTTAAGTAGTAAATCTCATTTTTAGGGTTTTAAGAGTTTGTTGTTTGAAACTGTTAGCTTATAGCTCATTGCATTTGCTTATTTGATTGTGCTTTTTCTTATTGAGCTTTTTGTGTTGTTTTTGTGTTTATGCATGTGTTAAAAGAGGTTAGAAACCAAAGCAAAAAGCCTGCAATTGTTGTTTTATGTTTTTTGCCAAAACTGTCAAAAAGTGCTAAGTGTTGAAAAATTTGAGAAATGGCTTTTTCAATTGCTTATTGTGGCTTATCCTGAATTTCAAACTCTCTTTTGATTGTTGATATAAGCTCTTTGAGGTCAAAGCTTTATCTGTTTGTAGGTTATATAGTCATAAGGATCTGTTTGTTTGCTTATTTTTAAGCTCAAAATTGGTGTTTTGTTAAGATTTCAAAAGTTGCAAAAATTTGTCTAAGTGTTGAATCTGTGTGAGATACCCTTTTCATGAAGCTTTTTAAGTGCTTATCTGAATTTTAAACTGCTTTTTCATTGTTGCTTATTGTAGCTTTTTGGCCAATCTTTTTAGTGGTATAAGCCACTAAGCCATAAGGATCCTTTTGCTAGCTTATTTTTAAGCTAGAAAAGTCCCTCTTGGCCTTTTTGCTTATCAGTTTTGGCCAAAAAGCTATTTGCTTATTTAGGCTTATTAGCTTATTGATTAATCTGTCTTTCTAGCTTATTTTGCTTGCTTATTTTTGTTCTTAAATGCTTTTTAGATATAGCTTAAGTTCCTGTCTTAGCTTATTTCGAGTTTGCATTGCTTATTAGTGCTTAAAGTAGCCAAACAGTTAGCCATTTAAGTGTCTTAGTATACTTAGCTTATTTTGTCACCCTTTAACAGCTTATTTTTTATTTATAAAAAAAGTGCTTTTGTAAAAAATGCTTATTTAGTGCTGTTCTAAAAAGTTGTAAAAAAATGAAAAGTAAAAAACATTTGGGAATTGGGGGAAGCCAAGGGTGAGTAGGACTCAAACCCGAGACCTCTACCCCAATTCAACCAAACGTTTTTTACACACACTCCCTCTACCACTCGCCCTTGGGACTTTTTCAGTTATGTTTTGCACAATTAATCTTTTATAGTAGTTTTGGCCCTTTTAGCTTATTAGCCATTTTTAGCTTATTTCACAGCTTATTTGATAAGCTGTTTTTCCCAGCTTATTTTTATTAGATTCTACATTGTTCAAGCTACTTTTGCTAATTTTTTCAGATTTTTATTAAATAGTTTAGTATTTTTAAACATTTAATTTCATTAAAATCGTTTTTAATTCATAAAAAATTATAAAAAAGTCAAAAAAATATAATTCTTTTTTAAAAAAATTTCTCTTAACATTTAGGACTTAGGAAAATTAGATTTGCTCTCGTAGGGTTAAAATTGCAAAATTTGATTTTTTAAAGAGCGGGATTGAATCCCGTTCACGTTTTTAGTGTTTTTAAGCCCTAATTTCCTTCGTTTTTGGTCTAGTTTTCTTTGTCCTAGCATTTTAGTCAATTAAGACTTATAAAAACCAAAAAGATCATTTTAGGACTTAATTTTGATAATTTAGGGTTTTTAGGTCGCGTTTTAGGATTCCCGGTTCGCGTTTTTAGTAAAGATTTGTTTTCCCTTAATTGTTTTTAAGTTTTTGCCTTAATTTTCCTGTAGTTTTAGATAACCAATCATAATCTTGTTCCATTCAAGCATCGATTCTCAAAACGCCTCTCGACTTTCAATTGCATTCCTCGTTGGGGATAACGACCCGGGAATCATACTTCCGGTTTACTACATTGAGAGATTTTTTATTCTTATCCCTTATATTATATATTTATAAGTATATTTTATATATTTATTTATATATTTATATTTATATTTTAAAGGGTATAATCAATATGAATCAGTTTTTGGCGCCGCTGCCGCGGAGAGGTGTACGATTTTCACGTGGTGTTTGAAGTTAGTGCCTTAAAGATCCTTTCTTCGGAAAGTTTATTTTCGTACTTATTAAAAATATAAAATAAAAAAAATCCAAAAATATTTTCCTTCTTATTTTATTTTTTATTTTTTCTTCTTTTTATAAATATTAAAAAAATGAAAAAAATATTTTTATTTTTATTATCTTTATTTAAAAAAAATCTAAAAAATATTCTCCTTTATCATTTTATTTCGTTTAATTCTTATCTTCTTTATCCTCTTATTCGTTTAATTCTTTCTCTTACCCTCCTATTTGTTTAATTCTAATATGTCGTCATACTACCAATGTGAGTGTGTGGGGTGTGGACTACCATGTGTTGGTTTTTATTGTTATCAATGTACGTGCCAGCAGTGTGGAGTTA